>JAQPPZ010006186.1:0-66507 GCA_028583015.1 Wollemia nobilis | reverse complement strand
TTGATGAAGAAAAACTGCTCTATAGGGATGGCATCAGCTTCCGAAGGAGGTCTAAAAAATTGGAGGAATGTCGTGATGGCATCGGGTCCAGCACAAAGAGTGCATGCTCATGATTTTTTTTCATCTAAAAACAATTGGAAGTAACAGGATTTTCCAGTGCATGTTAGGAATCGCTTGTTAAAGAACAATGGATGTTTGGAACGATGTGAAGCTAGGCCAGTTCTAGTGGTTCAACCAAACTCGGTGGTGGAAGATGTGGAGTATCTAACCAAACATGCCATTATTGGCAAATTTTTGGGCATCTAAATTTCTCTCCCCTTTGTGGAGGCTTGGGTCAGGAAAACTTGGAATCCTAAAGGTTATGTGGAGGTGATGCTAAGTGCGAACAACTATTTTATGGTGGTTTTCTCTTGTATTGAAGATCGTAACAAATATTTTGAAGGGGGTCCTTATTTCTATAACCAAGTGGGACTCTATCTTAAACCCTAGCATGTGTGTTTCAACCCATCAAAGGAGCGACCATCACGGGTTCCAGTATGAGTGTGGCTTCCATGGCTCCCATTGGAATTCTGGAGAACTGATATCTTGCATAAGGTTGCCCTTCTGCTTGGGAAGTCAATTGGACTATCATAATAGATAATGGATAAAAAGGTAATCTATGTTGCTCGTATTTGTGTTGAAATTGGCTTAAATAATCCTATTCTAGATTCTATTGAAATACAATTTGGATCAACTACATGGATTCAAAAACTTGACTATGAAGCTCTTCCATTTTGTTGTCAGATTTGCCATGAATATGTCCATCTGCAAATAAAATGCCCTAATTTTTTCCCACCTACGGCTTCAAATCCTGGGCCCTCTCAGTCTATACAAAGTTTGGATAAAGTAAAAGCCCCGATAAAGGAAGGGGAATGGGATAAAGAAGGTTTTGTTTCGGTAAAAGCCCAAAAAAGAGGACGAAGGGCAAACAAAGACCTTAATGATAGCCAGCTGGATGCTCTACTCAACCATTTTGAAATATTAGATGATCTTGATCAGTGCATGGAGATACTTGAAATGTCACTACCTAATGCAAATATAACAAGGTTGAATCAGATGTCTCTTCTTGATGGGGAACTTAAGGAATCATATCTAGGGGGTTTAAATTAAGAACAAAGGGCTTTGGATCTGAGTATAGGGGACATGGATGGGTCTATCCCTATAAGGGAAACAATTTTGGAAAGTGGTATAGATTTAGTTATGCCCTATCCTACTTAGGCACTGATGCAGTCATCCTTGGACTGCAAAACTCCTATGGTGTTGGGATTGTAGCAAAAAATAATTAAAAAAAAAAATTGGATAAGAATATGAAGGTGGGTCAAAAGAAGGACTAGGATAAAATTAAGTTAATGGGGGAGACTTTGGTGGAGTTAGGCTTGGTGAGAAAATTGGATTCCCATTTTTATAACCCCCAAAAATGATTATCCTCTCATGGAATGTAAGGGGGTTGAACAACATCCCCAAACAAAAAGTTGTTCGTGATTTGGTTCGTGTGCATTCTTCGGATGTGGTGTTTATTCAGGAGACTAAATTGGTTATTGATAGTATGTTCAATATTGCTCCCAATTTTTGGATAAGGGGGCAATTCCAGTGTATTGGTTCATGTGGATATGTTGGTGGCATCGCTTGTTTATGGGATCCAGTTAAGATATCCCCTCTTACTTGGATTTCCAGTAGATGGTCTATTTCGATGGTCGGGCATGATAATGAATCTGGTGAAACCATCCTACCTACAAATGTGTATGCTCCTTTTGATTACAATGGTAAAGTGAATTTTTGGAAGCACATTTACTTTATGAGAAGTTTGGTTCCCTTGTACCCATGGATTTTGGCTGGAGACTTCAACTCTCACTTTTTTGGAGGAGAAACATGGTGGGGTAGACTGTCTCGAGCCTTTTTCTTCTATATTCAATGCTCATATACAGGCCCTAAACTTGGTTGACATCAAGACAGATAATGGGATCTTTACTTGGCACAATAGAATGTGTGGGGAAGCTTCCATCTCAGAGAGATTGGATAGGTTTTTGATATCCAGTTATTGGATGGGTAATAACAAAAGTGCTAGTTCTATGATTCTAGAGGTTAGGGGATATAATCATTGGCCTATAAAACTCTCTAATTTGGAGTTAGGGCTAAAAAATAATCCCTCCTTTAATTTTTAACTTATGTGGCTTTGTGATACTAAGCTTCATGATTTCATGCGAGGCTGGTGGACCACTGGCAAACCTCCTCATGGCACCGCTATGTATTCCTTTATGAAGTGACTACAATTTGTAAAACATAAATTAAAGAGATGGAATAGACTAAATTTTGGAAACCTTTCCTTGGCTAAGTTGGCATCTCTTAGGAGGATGGAAGAAGATTCAAGGAATATTAGAGATCAGGGATTCACAAAGGAGCTTCTTGTTGAGGAATCTGAGGCTACGAAAGACCTTGCTGAATGGGAACAGAGGGAAGAAATTTTTTGGAAACAAAAAGCTCGAGTATACTGGCTTCAGGAAGGGGATAGGAACACAACATTCTTTTATAACTCAGTTAAGGCTCATCGTAATGGTAACCTGATTACCTCTCTTGTGAATTCTTAAGGTGCCCTACTCTCTTATTTCAAGGATATTTTAGAAGAGACTAAGAGGTATTTTTCCTCTCTCTTCAAGGAGGACTCCCTATCAGATGATGAGAATGAAAAGCTTATTCTAAACTATATTCCAACAATTGTTTCTAGAGAGATGAATGAGCACTTCATGGGTCCAATTTCCCTTGAGGAGTTGGAAAATATTATATTCAATATGAAAAAGGAAAAGCCTCGGGCCCATATGGATTCTCGATTGAGTTTTATCAGGAGTTTTGGGATTTAATAAAATTTTATCTTTTGGAGGTGGTCCATAAGTCCCAAAAGAACAAACAGATGCTAAGTGCCCTAAATGCTACCTTTGTGGTGTTTATACTCAAAAAAGAGGGAGAAAATTCCATGGATATGTTCAGGCCTATTGCTCTCTGCAATGTTATGTATAATATCATCACAAAAATTATTGATGAGAGGTTGAAGATATGGTTGAACAAAATCATCTCTAAGGAGCAAGGAGGGTTTGTTGTTGGCCGATAAATCTTGGATGGGGTTGTTATTTCTACAAAAGCTATTCACTCGATGGAAACTTCTAAGGAGAAAACTATGCTCATTAAGTTGGACATGGCCAAAGCTTATGATTGGGTCAGATGGTCCTTTCTTCAAAAACTTCTTATTGCTTTTGGATTTGAGGAGGAATGGATTAGATGGGTGATGAACTATGTTTCTTCTTCCTCATTCTCTGTTCTTGTTAATAATGAGCCATCAAATCTATTTGAGGCCTCAAGGGGATTGAGGTAAGGAGATCCTTTATCTCCTTACTTGTTTATCATTATGGCGAAAGGGTTGGGAAGATTGCTCAAGTCTCAAGTCATTCAGGGGTGGAAGTGGGATAGTAGTTTGCCACCTCTTTCCCACCTTCAATTTGTTGATGATATCTCTTTGTTGGGAGCTGCCACTATCAAGGAAGCTAGAAATATTAGACAATATCTTGACATATATCTTGGTGCTTCTAGACAGTTGATTAATGAGGACAAGTATTCTATTTTCTTATTCAATACCCCTCCTCTTATTCAAGCTAGGATTGCTCGCATTCTAAGATTCTACGTTGGGACTCCCCCCTTCATTTATCTTGGTATTCCAATTTCATCTTAGCCTCTACCTAGATCTTCTTGGCAGTACATGCTTGATAAGTTTAGAATGAAGGTGAATCATTGGACTTTCAGATGGCTATCCACTGCAGGTAGAGTTTTGCTTTTAAAATATGTTGTTCAAGCTTTACCCATTTATAGATGTTTTATACAAATAGCTCCCTCTCACTTCATCAAGGACATGGATGCTTTGTCAAGATAGTTTTTATGGTCTGGAAAACTTGATCAATCTAAATGGAGTTTGGTTAGGTGGGATTGTATATGTAGGTCAGTGCAAGAGGGAGGCCTTGGGTTGCAACAAATAACTCTTTTTGGGCAGGATTTGGCTGAAAAAATTTATTGGAGATGGTGTACCTCTCAAGATCATATTTGGGATAAAATATTATCTTGTAAATACTTGAGAGATATTTTTTATGCTTAGATCCCTAGAGTCAGCTTGGTTGGGAAAGGTTCTGTTATCTGGGACACTCTGAAAATATGATCTAATTTAATAAAGTAGGGTTTGTTCTGGATTTGCAATCAAGGATTAAATGCTTTTTTTGGGAGGATTTTTGGTATGGCCACCATCCTATCTTGAATCAATATCCTAGGTTACATTCCCTAAGCATTTTTTTCTTGGAAGCAGGCTAGTCTCGTGTGGAGGACTTTAAAAAAATCTAGTCTTTTGGAAATATGGAGATGTACAGGTGGAAAGATCTACAAGAATGGTCCTAGGGGGGACTGGCCAATGACAAAGAGGTGCTTGCTCTTATTCTTACAAGGAGGTCTTGTTCTTCATTTAGGGGTAAAGATATTCTAGCTTAGAACCCTGATCCTAAGGGAACCTACTTGGTAGCCTATGGTTATCAGGTTCTTGATAAGAAAAGGTATGGGAGTCTTCCTGTCACTTGGTGGAAAAATGTGTGGAACAAATTTGCCTGGACAAAATGTAACTTCTTTCTCTGGTTGGTAGCTCGTAATAAATGCCTCACTTGGGATAATGTGAGTAAGAGGGGATTTCAGGGTCCCTCTTTTTATGTCCTTGCAGTAAGAATGAGGATGACTCTTCTCATTTATTTTTCCAATGCTCCTTTGCCAAAGACATTTGGCACCGTTTATGGAGCGCCTGGAACCATCCATGTTTTCATGTGTTGTCCTTGGTGGAGTTTTGGAGTATTCTAGAAAGACCTTAGACCAAGGCCCCCTTCCTTCGGGTGGCTTGGAATTTGGGCCCTTCTTGCATCATCTGGAAAATTTGGCTCTAACAAAACTAGTGCATATTTTAGGGTAGTTATTTGGCTGTTCAATAGATCTGGCAAAGGATCTTGTATATGACTTGGGAAACCATCCATAGCAAATGTGATGTAGACCCTCTTTTGGATTCTATGGAGAAGAAGGTACAGTAAGTCCTTGATCTCTTTGGGGATGGTGTGAACTCTACTAGCCCTAGTAGGATTTCTCAGCTCAGCAAGAAGGTTAGGAGAGATGGTAGGTGGAGGCCACCCCCTAGAGGAGTTTTAAAAATTAATACTGATGGATCATCCAGGGGTAATCCTGGACATGTTGGAATTGGCGATGTTGGGAGAGGTTCTACTGGTGGTGTCAATTTTTTCTTTTCCATTTACAAAGGTGTTCACTCCAACAATTTTATGGAAGCTTTTGCAATTCTTGAGGCCTTGCAGAGGGGGTTTTCTCTTGGCTGACATAGGATTATCTGCGAGTCTAATTCTCAAATTGTGGTTAATATTTTAAACATTAAAAGGGTGGAGGAAGTTAATTGGCATTTGGCCTCTATAGTCGTTCAGATTCTTAGAATAAGTGAAGATTTTGAATTTATATCCTTTGTGCATATTCCAAGGGAATGGAATATGGTTGCTGATTACCTGCCCAAAAGGGCTTCTAAGCTGCTGGATCCTTGGAGTATCGATAATTGGGAGAGTCTCTTGTCTGGGGACTCTCAATGCCTATGGGATTTGATCCACAAGGATGTACAAACTTAATGTAGTTTGTTCTTGTTGTATTTTTTGGGTGTCATTCTAGTATAGTGGTTTTAGCCTGTTTGGCTATTTATTTGAGCCCTGGTTGGAAACTCAATTGTACTCTATAATCCAAAATTTTTATCAATAAAATTTTACCCCTTTATTTAAAAAAAAAAGGTCACTTGTGTCAAAATAAGCATTCGTCATCATGGGATGAAGGCCACTTGTATCATAACAAGCATCGACCATTAGGAGTGTGACCTCTGATTCCTCACTGATTTATCTTTTCTTTTTACATTGGGCAATGTCAAGTGAAAAAAATTACATGTATATTGCTCGTACAACATTGATAGGGATTGGAGCACCATTGTTATGAATGTTTTCAGAAGCTTTAAAATCTTTGAGAATAGATTTTACATCACTGCGTAGTGTAAGAAATTGTCCATCCTCATAAAAATTCATTCCTTCCATCCCTGAATTGTCAATTCTATCAAAAATATACCTTTTACAATAGAATTGTGCAAGAAGTTTGACTAAGGTGTCGATCGTTGCCGAAAATGCACCCTTACAAGTCTTCCTCCCCTTTTTGCAAAATATTCTTTGATGTGATTTTGCAAGAATTTTGACTAAGGTTTCGGTCGCTACCGAAAATGCACCCTTACAAGTCTTCCCCCTTTGTTGCAAAATATTCTGTGAGGTAGGAAAGAAATTTTTATCCCCCTCTAAGTGCAAAAAATTGCAACTTATGAAACCTTGAAAGGTTTTTTTTATATAATGATTGCCTCATAGGAAAATTTCAAAAAAATTCACCAAAAATCCCCCCTTTATTACAAGTACTTCAAGCAAAATATTTGCTATTATGAAGCCTAAAAAGAGGTTTACAATGGTGCTATCTAGGTTTACAAATCTATCCCCCTTAGGTAATTTTCTGAAGTCTTACCTTTAGTGTAAAATATACTTCTACAAAACTTTACCTCCTAGGAAAATTATCAAAAAAGGTTCACCAAACAATCCTCCCTTATTGCAAGTACTTCAAGCAAAAAATTTGCTATTATGAAGTCTAAAATAAAAGGTACAATTTGATGATTTCTTCCTTTCTGATTGCCTTAACAATATTTTGTTTTTCACTTTTAGGGCATAAGATTCTAAATAAACCTTTGCCTCTTAGGCAATTTATCAAAAAAAATCACCAAAGAATCCCCTCCTTATTATAAATACTTCAAGCAAAAGTTGCTATTATGAAGCTTAAAATAGAAGGTTTAATTTTGATGACTTATGCTTTTCTAATTGCATTTAAAAGTTTGTCTCCGTTTTTTTTTCAAAATATGTTTTGAAGGAAGAAAGGAATTATTCCCCCCTTAGTGCAAACATGTTGCTACTTTGAAGGTTCCTTATCTAACCAAAATGGTCTCCCTTTCGATATACCCAAAAGAGTACTGAAAGGGAAATTCACTCAAATTGATATTTAATGGCACCTGCCTAAAAACCCTTGAAAAAGGATGATCAATTTGAGGAATTTAAGCCAAACAAGAAGAGTGAATTTTGGGTTTTTATGGAGTAAATATAAAAAAATTGGCTTTACCTGTGCAATAAATTACACAAATGGGTGTAAAATTTGGGGTCTTAAGCTTGCTTGATTTTAACTTAAGAGGTAATTGCAAAAATAGGAATTTAAATGCAACAAACCATCAAAAGTGCCCATAAATTTTTAACACTTAGGTGTCGGATTCTACCGAAAATGCACCTATTTTTACAATGCCAATTTAACAAAAGGTGTCGAATGCTATAAAAAATGCACCTTATTATAATAATTTTTGCAACAAAATTGTGATTTTTGGTTTGCAAAAATTTTGATATTCAATTTCTCCCCTTGTCTTACAATTTTGCAAATAATTTGACAAAAAATAATTGCCCTCCTTTTTGTGTTGCAAAATAAACAAGTTTCAATGCTTCAACCCTTTGATTTTCACAATTTCCCCTTGTGTTACAATTTTGCAAAAGAAGAATCCAATGCTTGGTTTGTCCCCCCTTTTGTTTGCAAAATAAACAAGGTTGTGAAAATTTAGATCTTCAATGTGATGAGATCCTTCTCCAATTTGCAAAAATATGAATGTGCAATATTTTGTGTTATATCCCAAGGTTTGAGAAAACAAAATGCATAAGTTGCTTTTGATTTTGCAAAAAGTTTATTCAAGTGCACCCCCATGTGCTACAAATTTGTAAAAAAGAATCACAATTTCTTGTCTTCCCTTTGCTTTGCAAATTTAACAAGGTAGCACACCTTTCAAGCCAAGTCGACACACTAACATGACAAGCTTTTGAAAGGTAAATCAGAACCAGTCGACACACGACTTGGTTTTAGTGGACCCAAGGTCTATTCTTAATGGAAAAACTCTTACTCTCAAAACTAGTGTGTTAAATTTTTTTTGAGAAAGTTTTAAAGAACTCCTAATTTGCAAAAGAAATGGTGTTATTTTTGTGTTACATTCCCTCTTTGGAGAAAAACAAAGTCACACATTTGTTGGAAAATTGCAAAAAATAGGCTTGCTCATTTTCTTCTATTTTAATTTGCAAAATTTTAAATAAAGTTAATCAAATAGTTTTTAATGAATAATAAAAATAAATAGTAAAAAATCAATTTAAATTAAAAAAATTTGATTTAAAACAAAATTTTATATTAAAATTATTAAAAAAAAACAAATGAAAGAAAAACATTAATTAAAAAAAAAAAAAACTAACTAAAAAATATTTTAAAAAAAAACTTTATGTTTTTTCTCATAAGGCATATTATACCTTAGGTGCTCACAAGAGCATGCACACAAAAGCATTTAAAAGGCTTTTGGGATATTAAATCCCACATGCACCCTCAAGGCACATACAAAGTTGTATAAAACAACCAAGACCCCCTTTGTAAGCGATTGACTTCGGGTAATCAAATGCACATGATTTTTCCACCTAGTGAGGAGTTGGAGACTACCATGTGTGCACCAAACGGACCCCTTCACTGCTCACCACGTGGATGAATCAGAAACCACCACACCTGCTGCCACATCAGCTGATGTCTCGGATTTCACACTCATTTGTTTAGTTGTTTCATCGTTGTACCACATGTCCCTCAATTTCCATGCCTACCATGTCAGTTTACCTCAAAGTATGTGCTATTATATGGTTGTTAGTTTAGATTTCGTGTAGCGTTAGAATGTGTGATATTAGCTTTTGTGTAGTTAGCAAATTTCAATGTAGTCAGTACCTCATGTTTTGATCGGGGTGGTCAGCCTTTGTTGTTAGGTGTAGGGACTCCATCACGATTGTAAGGTCCCACATGCAAGTGGTATCCATGCCACGAGAGTCGACATCGTGGAGTCATGTTGATATGTACCTCATTGTCAGAGGAGTGTCAGATCGAAGGGTGATATTGCCCTTCAAATTTGGACAACATGTGCCCCACATAGGGAGATAACCTATCATGTTGCCAGCACTCGCAGTGCAAAGTTGTTAGTGCTATCAATGAACTAACAAGGTGGCTGGTCAAATGTTCAATTCAATGCCAATAAAAATTACACGTTGTTGATTTGAAATCAAAGAATTACCCCAAATATTATCAAAAAACAAATAAAAACATCGCATAAAATTTCGTGTTGTTTAGATTCGCCTAGACTTCTACACCATAGAAAAAATTTATGAGTGCCTCGATTTACGTGCCAAGTGAGTTGAGGAATTTTGCACCTTGGAAAATGTGTCCCATCTAGGGGGGTCTCATATTAGGATTTGTACCCCACAAGTCCAATGCAGGAGCAACACAAATGTTAGCTTCTCCTGCTTTGAAGGTGCACCTCATACTTGCACTTGCCCCAGTCAAATCATATGCTCCGATACCAATGTGAGTATTTCAACCATAAAACACTAGAAAATATAATTGATGTTCTAAGTTTAAATACAATTAATTAACACATAAATCAAATCTGCTATGATTTTATCGCTAATAAATGTAACTTGGTACTAACCACTAACAACCAGCAGATTACACTAACAATACATGAATTAAGCTAACCTACTAACCATAAGTTATTCGTAACAGTGAATAACTTCATAATAAAAAAATAAGGTAATAACCTAGATTAACTATAGTAATAATTAAATTACCTAATATATCTACTCTAAAAAAAATAACTTAAAATGTCCTATGGCCAATTGATCAAAGATATATAGAATAATGTGTTGAAATGTGGTTGGGGCGTTGCATAGTCCGGATAACATTTGATTATATGCATAGATGTCATTCTCCACAATGAATGTGGTCTTCAATTTATCCTCCTCGATGATGCTTATTTTGTTATATCCAGAAAACCCATCTAGGAATGAATAGATTTCATGTCCTGCAACCTCTTCTAGAATTAAGTCTATGAAGGGAGTATGAAAGTGATCTTTGATCGTCACTGCGTTCAAACTCCTAAAGTTTACGCATATTCAGATTTTATCCACTTTCTTCTTTAGGGTGACCATAATAGGTGGAACCCAGTCTCTAGTAATGACTTTGAAAATGATGCCTGCATCTAACATCTTTTTAATTTTAGTGTTTACCAATGCAGCATACTTAGGGTTTATCCTATACGATCTTCTTCTCACTGGTTGTATCTCGAGCATTAGTGTAATATTGTGGACACATAACTCTGGTGGTACTCCCTTCAGGTCTTTATACATCCATGCAAATGCATCCTTGTACTCTAATAATATCATGAAAGCTTTTTTTTTCAATATTGGGTCGTGGTCATCGCCATAGTGGATCATCCTAGGCTCTCTCTGTTCCCAAGTTTACATCCACCATATTAGGTCCTTCATACTTAATATTTGTAGGTTTTATCACTACCTTTTCCAAATTCATAGGATATGCAGATCTCACATCAATTTCAACATCTCACATTGTGTATTCTACAAAGATTTTAGGAAATGGCCATTTCTCCTCTTCTTCTTTCTTAGGTTCTTGGCTGACCTTCATATCATCTTGTTTTTTTGTGGTCTCCTTTGTGTCAATATAGAGGTAGGTGGGCTGAAAAACCTTGTACTCCTCCATTTTCCAGTAGAGTAGTTCACTATCAGATCAAGCTTCGTCTTCACTATAGTCCTCTATGTATATCATTCCTTCTTCATCTCGTTCATACCCCTCATCACCAAAAGAACTTCCTGACTCATCAGTCATGGCCATATCCTCAATGATCCTTTGGTTATTCAAATTGATCATATATTTATATTGTCCCTCCTTAAAGGTGATATAATATTTTCCCCAGTTGTGATTAACTTTGGATATTCTTAGCCATCCTCTCCCCAATAAGGCATAATATGTCGGATTCTGCATTGTAATCACAATGAAATCCAAGACAAACTCTTGGTCATCTATTTTAACTTGCTGTGCAGTTAAGACACCCTTTATCTCTATTCCATACTGGTCAACACCATTTAATAAAAATTTAGGTGCCCATAATTATGGAGCACAAATTTATTGCCAAGTCTTCTCAAGTACACATTAATGTTGGATCCTCCATCCATAATGACTTGCATTAGCTTGTACCCCAAGATATTCATATGGACTAATGTGGGTTTCTTTTTAACATCAATCATCAATATGGTAGGGTTCATATTGATCTCTACCTCCATCATATTATGAGGCTTTATGTCTTTCACCATCGCCTTATGCAACGATGGGATGGTTTCTAGCATACTTGCCATCTTAATTTTGATCGTCGTATTCAAAACTTGTGTCACTAAATTTTGCACAACCACTTTGTCTTTCAATGGTTTATTTAACTCTTTTTATCTTGCTATTCTCAATTATTTTGCCTTCTTTGCTTCTTCGTCCAGTACCCTCTTTGCTACTTGTCATCACTTCTTTTCTTTTGTAGGTTCAGGATACTTCTCCTTCCTAGCCTGATTCCTTATCATGGCTAGCACTTATTCAACCTCCTTGCTAACTGGAGGTACCTCTATGTCTAAAAAATTCATCTTCTGTGGGTTACTAGAACTCGCTTGTTTTGGAAAATTTGATTTCTTGTGGTTCCCCAGACCACACCATCTACACGCATGTAGTATTTATCTGTTGTGTCTCATGTTTCTAAGGTGGAAAATAATTCTTTGCAAAGTGCCCCTACTCTTTGTAATTACGATAATGTATGATTGGTATTCCATCTGAATCATACTGCAAGCAGCTATGTCCTCCTTGTCGATGACCTTGATATTGTCTATCCCCTCTACGACTATTACTATAACTGCCATTGGTGGATTGCTGCCCACTCCCTTGAGGTTTTGGTTTCTCCTACTACTATCTATTCTGGAGATTCAATTTCTAGTCAGTTTTCCTTGCATGAAAAGACTACAATATTTTTTGTCGTTACTGTTTAGCTCCATTCGTAGGCTTCCAAGTTGACTCATGATTTGATGCATTTGATAAATCTTGTCAAGTACTGGCACGAGGCTCCATGCACTATCAAAATGGCTTCTCCTAACCTCCCTCCGCCTTAAGGTCCCTCTCTTTGAGGCCTCATCATAACAGATTGAGGGGGTGACTCTATCTAGCATCAAGTCGTTATGTCAATGCCCACAGTAGGGCTCGATCTCTTCTTGGAGTGGCTCCCTTTGTTTAGTTATTTTGTTTATTCACCCTTTTAGGGGCTAGTTTTATTTTTAGTCTCGGGCCTCGTCTTTACGATGTTGATTGTTTGGGTGGCCTTGCGCCTCGAGCTATGATTTTTCCAACTCCCTTTTTATTGTAATCTCTCTTATTTTTTATTGAATATAATTATTGGTTCCAATAAAAAAAAAAAAGTTTTAAATGTTAACTACTGTTATAATAAGAAGAATAAGTAGTAGTAAAATATATATCATTAAAAAGAATAAATAACATACACAATGATATAAGTTTTGGAGAGATATTGTAGTAGTAAGGCTTTGGGTTTTTACTCAGGAAATCTAAGTTCAAACATTGGGACCCATGTTTTTAATTCAATTTTTTTGCCAATAATTTTTTGATTTAATAGTTAAACAAATAACTAATATAACTCACACCAAAATTCAAAACTAAATAAATGAAAAAAAGAAAAGATAATTCTTTTAAATTCTACTTTTAAAAAATAATATAATAACACACTGGCAAACCTGCATATATTATTACGTCAATAAAAACAATTGTTGGATAACTAAGTATAAAAGAGACAACAAAACAATGAATGAACCTCATATACTTTATTAAATTTAGTAACATGACTACATACAAAAGGGGTAACGAAGCTTTAACATGAGGCCCACAATCGCTTCGTTCAAGCTTTAAAGCATCTAGCAATAAGGGCATAGCTAGACAATGGTCTTATTATTATTGCTTTTAAGCAATTGCACAAAATCGTGATTAAATTAGAGTATGGATCATCCAAAAAGTTAAGGATTTTAATTTTTTTTAAATAATTTATTTTTTTAAATGATTATATATATTGAAATGAGTTTATTATATTAATTACATAATAATATAATAATAAAGTTTAAATATTTTAAATATATTATTTGATAAGATTTGAATTTTAATTTTCATTTTAAGTATTACAAAATCTAACCAATTAAATTAATACAACTTAATAAATTCTATTTTTTAAACATTGAAAAACAATAAAATTATCAATTAAAAATTGAACATTAAATGTTGAATCCCTCTTGCGATGTTAGGTTTTGTTCCCAATAGGTGTAATATACTTTAAATATACATATGGACTTGTTGGATTAGGTGAAAGTTGGGTAGCCATTAAAAATTAAAAAAATCCAGTAAGCGTACAAGAATCCATGTCACATTCTGCCTTGTGGATAAGGCCAAAGGCTGACGAAAAGTTCAGATGACAGGCCAGTGTACGTCGAATATTACAATCATGTGCTATCAAGTATCTCTATGACTCCTTTGCTATCGTGTCATCGTTGCCATCCAACACGTGCCCAGCTGAATTGAAATAAAATGGTAAAAGCCCACCGACTTTTATCCTTTCGTGTGGGTGACGGAGGAAATTTGTCATTTTTTTTAATAAGTTCGTGTGGTTTCCTCGGCTTGTTGATCCCGTGGATTGTGACTCGGAAATCTGTAATTTTCATAATCTCATCTATGCTAGGATTGTGACTAGGCAACCGACAAATTATCTAGGCTAGGATTTCTATTCCATCGACTTTGACAATTTTATGTTAAAAAAAATAATTCTGCAATTTGAGAAGGATATCTAGGATCAAGACATGGATTATGAGTACATTCTTTTTAGTTGTAGGATTTGTTTTGAATAGGGTTATTTAGTTAGGGATTGTAAATATCTAATCTTCAAACTAACATAAGAAAAAATGATTTTCGGAGGTTTTCAATTACTTAAATATAAGAATATTTAGAAGAAGTAAACATCTAAAGAACAAGTAGTTATTTCAACCAATAAGTTTGCTAACCTTTTAATGGTGATGAGGAGAACATCATAGAGACAAAGATCCTAGAAACCCCACTTCAAACCCTAAGAAAAGGACAAATAGTTGAAGAAACAAATTACAAAACCAAGCAAACTCTAGCCCTACCAAATAGCCTACAAGAAAACCCAACCCAACAGTTGAAGACATCCCAAAGGAAAAACAAAAGAGAAGAGAAATATAATAACTCTAACCAAACAAATGGAGGAACTCATAAAGGAATAGATAGTGGAGATGACACCAATGGATCTTTTGACATGGCCATGGTGGTATACTAATACTAGGTTTGGAGTCCATCATGGAACTAACAAGAGTTAGTCAGAAGTCTACTAAAAAGATGAAGCTAAGCACAAACCAAAGAGTAGGTAGGAAGACTACTCAACATCAAGTAGGAAAAGAAGGTGCAAATTTGATAGCAATGGGTGAGGTCAAGGATCCTACCCACATCTTCAGTCCTTGTGCTTGATTAAGTGCATCACTTAGAATATTTGAGGGCTTACAGGTATCCCGAAAAAGCATAATGAAGTAAAACAAATGATATAATAACATCATCCATAGATGGCTTTCATCCAAGAAATGAAAGTATTTATGGAAGATATGGAGATATTTGCAAAAAGGATTTGGCTTGCATGTAGAGTGGAATCCCTAAGCTCCCAAAGAGCATCTAGAGGAGTGGCTTGTCATTGGGATCTGAAAGAGGTTGTGATACAACAAATAATGGTAAGCCAAGGGATTTTAGCTTTATTGGCCTATAGTAGACATTCACCTCAACATTGGTTATATCTCAATGTATACACACCTATCAACTTGGATGAAAAATGATAATGGAGAAATGTAGCTTATATTATCCGACATAGATTTCAAAACCATCCTCTCATTGGAAGATATGATAAGAGGAAATCACAACCTAGATGATAATACTGACCTCATGATGGAGAATATTAGATCTCTTCATCTGGAAGACATCAAACCAGACAACAGTATGATGACCTAGTCTACTAAAATATAAGCCCAACATGCATTCTAGATAGGTTTTTGTTATCATAGGAGTTTCTAAGCAATGAATACATTCCAAGAGAAAAAATATTGAATAATGTAGGATCAAATCATTGGCCGATGTTGGTAAATTCTGGAAGACCAAACCTAGTCATGCTCATTTTAGACTCTAGCTAATGTAGTTTTGAAATAGTAGTTTTTGTAACAACCCAAGTCTACTCACCTGGTTGCACCACATAAAACACACCAAACAATTTTCAAGGGTAATTTTTTTTTGAGCTTATCGTTTATCCTATAAGGAGGTTTTATGTTTATGATAATTAAGGTTCACCCAATGATTCAATAATATAAATTTCAATTAGTACAAGGTATATCAATCGCTTATGGAAATTTGGACTACTGCAGACAATCACCCAAGTGGACGAGACTGGCCATGTCCTATGAAAGGTTCCATTTTGTTGATCCAACCTTCTCATTTAACTTTAACTTGTTCTAGCATGAGTGTTGAACCACGATCAGGGTTACCTCTACGGTAGAGGGTGGACACATACTCTCCCCATCCCTTAGCATGTTGAACCTCAACTTAATTGATCGTCTTGTTCATGACTTTGTATGCAAGGGGTTAGCATACATATGCCTAGTATCTAGCTGATGGTCCACTTCCCTAGAGTCATCTAGAGCCATGTCATTACCCTGACCTTGGACTTGGTACCATTGTCCATTTGTGACTCACAATGATTTATCCCATACCAAATGTTGTGGCTAGGCTAGTTTCCTTTGAGCATGCTAGTCCATTCATAGTTTGAATAGCACAAGGACTTATCATTGTACTCCCAGGCAATGACCTAGAGGAGATGTACCATATCGTCCCTCATTACTAGTTCTGACTAGGTCATCTGATCTGACCTATCCTACCAAAAAATGGTTGTTCTCGAGATAGGAGGTTACTCTACCTGTAACCACTAGATTTGGGTGTTTATGGTTTGATTTTCTCATGAGGAATATATTTTTCTATCCCTCATAATGACTTTAAGTAAAGGTTAGGGGTTCACTAGCAAACCCTATATTTTCCTTGTAATTCATACTTAAACTAATTCTAACTTAATTTCCTCATTGGATTATTTTGCGAATTTAAATGAATTTTTACAAAGCTTAACAATAAAAGCAACTCTAAAAAAATATAATCATTTTCCAAAACTATTCATTCTTTATTACAATCGATTACCAACCAAGTAAACCAATCTAGATTCTTCCTGAACTATGGTTCCCTTTCCTATCTTGGTTCATGATAGGTAATGGTTTCGTTCAAACCTCAAAGAAGAATAGTTTATTTTTCTTGGAATTATACTTCATTTTGTATTTCAAGTCAAAAGCAAATCTTGTTTTGGTTGCACATGATAGTGATATTAGTTTAGGAGAGGTCATTAAAGTTATCACTAAAGAACATTGAAAGAGTCTCATCTAGACACCAAAATTTCCCTACAACCATATTTACTCGATTTTTGAAAGAGCTATGACCTTGCAGAAAATTTACCCACATTACCATTCTTTCACAATTAATACCATGGGTATTTTACATTAAAATTATTTCAATGTCCTCTCACATGATGGTTTCATCCAAACATACAAGGTTTTTATCCCACTATGAAGTCAAATATTGATTGGAGGTTTCACTCCACACACTTCACATATCCGACATTAAATACATATCTATTAATTGAAAATGGTTTAGTTTGGTAATGGAACTCTACTAAAGTATTATTAGCAATTAAATAATAAAATGGTGATTGAGCCCAGATTTGGCTCTAAAAAAATCTCACTATTACCCGGTTCAAAGTATTTTGTTTACATTACCTTTTTTTTAGGTTAAACCTCCAACATCTAATTATTTAATCTTTAATTTTTTTTGAGGTTTAAGAATGTAATGGAAATAGTCTTCACCAGGAACATAAGTAGAAAAACGCCATTCCTTTCTTGATATTCTTATTTTACCACCTATGTGGATTGCATTTCATTCAACAAAACACTAAATTAAATATTTTCAACAATTCGCTTGCTAACACATGCAATATAAAAATTTATACGTTTTCTCATAAAAGCATAAGCACATTGTATTTAATATACTAAATATTTCCCAAGTAATACTTTCAGTTAAAAAAACAGCACGGGAGAATATCAATTTAAATTTTTAGAAGATGTATTCAGTCATTAACAAGCATAGTTGTAACATAACACAACAACTTACGACATTAACTGAGTAGAGGGCTAATTTGTATGCATAATATGTATACCACATTTTTTTATGTCTCTTTCACAATCCAAACAGATTCTGGTAACATTGGTACAACTATTTCTGCTAGAAAGTTGTAAGAATCGTCCAACTAAATCTTTTAGTGAATAAATAACTTAATACATGATTTCACTTGTACTTGATGATCCATGAAGGTTTGAAAAGAAGTGTCTCTCCTAGATTGAATGTAGTGTTGTTGGTTTTCCACGAACCCCATTTTCGTAATCCACAACAACAACCATGAAAATCTCATAATGAATGGGATCAGATACGACTTTTAGGAATGAAATATGCATACTATATGCCATCAAGAATGTAGTCACAAATATCATAATGCATTTATTTATGGTAAATGTTTATTATTTCTTTACATTAATTGCATGGCTAAACCATAATCCAAGCAACACAATATATACATACAAATAGTCATGTCTTCAAATTACACTCATAGGCAAATTTAATACTACACTGCCACAACAAGCAAAATCGGTTTGGTAGTCATGAGGAGATATCGTTTTTCATAACAAGATGTTTTCAAGCAAAATTCTACCCGAACTTATATGGCCTTAAGATTTACTTTCGGATACTCTTCTCTACAGTATCACGATTTTGCCATATTTCCAAAATAAATTCTTTTACAACAATAGATATATCCAATGGTTTGGGTTCCACAAAAGTTAAAAGTTCCTCAAGACTAGAGCATGTGTGACAACACTCTTTAGTTAAACCAAGCTTACAAAATAATATTTCTTCCATTTTTTTTGTCTTCAAATGGTTGTTTCCAGACATAAAAGCCACAAATACATAGCCAACCAATCAAACTCACATACAAACCATACCTATACACAATCACAATTATCATAAGCAACTATTCAGATAGCATATAGTTTTTCTTTTAATTGAATTCAAACCAGATAGACATTTAATTTAACTAATAAAACTAGTGCATTTTACAATAAGAAAAGGAGCAAAGTTGACCCAAGCAATTGCGTATTTGCCAAATTATTTTTATAATCCAATCACAAGCATGCACAACAAGCTTCCATTATTCTCTCTCATTTTCCCAACCCAATGTAAAATAGATATAATAGATATATTATCCCGAATGCCAATCATAAAAACAAGATAACATTTTCTCCCATCGAATTTCCCACAGAAATCTTGGAGGAGGTTGGAGAGCAATCATGAAAGTTCCATGCCATTACCAACTCCCATATCCGCCACTAACCATATTTCATAAAGTAGAGAAAGTAACTAATAGGGTAGAAAATTTATGGTACCTTTATATATATATATATATATATATATAGATAATTTTTTATTATTTTACATGTATATATATTTTATTTATAAACTTCCTAAAACAAGCATTAAGCAATTTTCAGATAGCAAATTGGCTCCCATGCCCATGATACTTTCATTGCCATCATAGACAATATACATACATGTATCAAACATAATTTCAAAATAAAGCTCACACACAATGTAGTCGTACACAATGTCTTATATGATATGCTCTTGCATGAGCTTCCATGTACTCATAGGTTGAATCATCATTATCCTCTTATCTTTTCTATCAACTTTCATTTATTCATCAAAGGCATGTACCTATAGTACAATAGATATCATCAATACCATCCACTAACAATGGTCATGTGAAGAGGGTCATTACATCCTCCCCCACTAGAAACAAACATAGTCCTTATGTTTCATGCATGGTTAAAAATAAGTTAAAACATATATATCCAATCACAAACCATACTTCATGTAATCATGTGCATTCACAATTCCTTCAATATGTCCATAAATCATCATTTAACCATAAATCATTCAATAATTTAAACTTGGTTACTTAACCTACCCACATAGTATTTCCTTTTGCATTGAAACATATATTCATGCATTGCCTAAACATACACAAAAATAACTCTACTCTGTAGTCCAAAAATACACACACACACACACACACACACACACACACACACACATATACACACACACACACATATATATCATAAATCCACATAAAATGTTTAATTATTTTTGTTTACTCAAACAGATAAGGAAATTGTTTCTTCATATTAGCCACATTCTTCCATGTGGCATTTCTGTCTGAGTAGAGGTCCCATTGGACCCGCGACTACTCAATATTCCTTCTTCTCAAGTTCTTGGTCAAAAAACCAAGTATTATGGTAGGACGCACCTCAATTCTCAATGGGTCTGACATCTACAAATTGGAAACATCCCAAATGTGAGTGGGGTCATAAATGTACTTCCTAAGGAGGGACACATGGAAGACATTATGGATTTTGGATAAGCTTGGTGGTAGAGCAAGTTTGTAAGCAACAAGACTTATTTTACCTATAATTTCAAATGGACCCACATATCTAGGATCAATTTTGGAAGATTTTATAGAACTCTTAGTAGGATTCACCCTTAAGAACAATATATCACCTATAGAGTATTCCCTCGGTGTTCTTTTGAGTTTTGCATAGCTCTTTTAGCGATATATGACCTTCTTCGGCTTTTTTTGAATTCTTTTTAATTGATATTCCATTTCTTTTATAGTATCTAGTTTTATCACTACCCGATCCTCCAAATTACCCCATGAAAAGGGAGTCTTGCATTTTCTTCCATATAAGGCTTAAAATGGTGTTATACCTAGTGATGCATGATAACTGTTATTGTATGCAAAATCGACTAGGTAAAAATAATCTTTCCATTTAGTATGTTGATCCATATAATACATTCTTAGCATATCCTATAAGACTTGATTCACCCTCTCAGTCTGTCCATCTATCTCAAGGTGATAGTATGAATTAATATTCAATTTAGTACCCAATGCTTCTTGCATTGCTTGCTAGAATTCTAATGTAAAATGTGAATCTCTATCGGAGATTATCACTTTAGGAAAACCATGCAGTCACACTATCTCTCTAGTAAACTTACTTGCTATAGCAAATGCATCATCATGTACATTCCTAGGTATAAAATGTACATATTTGGTTAACTTTTCTACCACAACCAAGATTGCATCATGCCTAAATCTTATTTTAGGTAAACCAACTATAAAATCCTTTGAGACCACCTACTGTTTCTATGAAGTAATGTCATGTGGGTACAAATGACCCATCGGGTGCAAATGTTCTGATTTTACTTTCTAACATTTTAAGCACCTAGACATATAATTATTAATATCTTTTTCATTCCTAGCTAGTAATAGGCCTTTCTCAATCTCTCACACATATTTACCCCTCCAGGATGCATGAAATAACAAGTATTATGTACCTCCTATAAGTATTGCTTGTCTCAATCCACCCATATTTGGAACAACCATTCTATTCTTATAATATAACAAATAATTTCTATACACAAAACCTATATCTTTTTTAGGTTATTGCTTAATTTGAGCATTACATTTCTGAAAAAAATCATTTTTCTATTGCATTTCCTTAAGCTGATCTAACAAATCATAATGAAATTTTATCATTGCAGTAATACACCCTCTCCTACTTAAAGTGTCAACAATCTTGTTCTCCTTACCCTTGATATATTCTTTATGAAATAATACTCAGCCAGAAACTTCATCCACCGATGCTACCTGGCATTAAACAAGGGTTGAGTAAAAATGTACCTTAAACTCTGATGATTTGTCTTGAGTTCAAACAGTTTTTCAAGAAAATAGTGCCTCCAAATCTTAAGAGCATACACAACTACTACCAACTCCAAGTCATGAGTGACATAGTTTACCTCATGTATCTTCATTTTTCTTGATTTGAAGGCAATGAGAACTTCATCTTGGGTCAAAATCCCTCCTAATATTTCAATTAATGCATTGATACATACTATAAAACTCTTAGAAGTATTAGCTAACTATATAATTGGTGCAGTTGTCAACCTCTCTTTCAAAGTCTGAAAGGCTTCTTCACATTGTTTGGTCCAGTTAAAAGCCTTTCCTTTTCTTTGAAGGTTTGTAATAGGTTGAGAAATTCTTGATAAACCCCTAACAAATCATTTGTAATAGCCTATAATCCCCATAAAACTATGCACATTATTCACATTTGTGGGTGCAGACCAATCAACAATTACCTCTATTTTCTTGGGATAGACAACAATCCCCTCAATATAAACTGTGCCCTAGAAACTATGTGCCCTAGATCCACCTTTCTTTTTTTTAACAAACAAAACATGAGCACACCACGATGACACACTGGGCTTGATAAGCTCTTTATCTAAAAAGTTTTGAAATTATGCCTTGAGTTATTGTAACTCTATAGATATCATCCTATATGGTGCCTAGTGAGCAGAAATTATGTTATGAAAATAGTCATTTCCTTTCCATTAATTATCAATCCGATAGTTTGTAAACTTGTGAGTGCCATGCATAATATATGCCTGTAGTGTGGGGAATGAGTCCCTTTGTGCCTATTGGTTTGGTGGGGGAATTGTTGTTCATGTATTTTCAGTTCATCCAAACCCAACAAAACTAAGTGCAGAAAAATAAATAAATAAACTGAAATTAAGATGCTAGAAATAAACACATGGTTGAAAGAAAATTGTAGGAATTTAAACACACTTGCATAAATGAATAAAGTAGGAAATTCACACTTGTAGAAATAAATAAAGCAATAAATTTAAAAAAATAAATAAATCAAGGAATAAATGCAAAAAAATAATAAAGCAAAAATAAAATAAATAGGGGAGGATTACTGCCTAGAGTGGGCCTAAGCTCCTGTAGATGGTCCGCCCGGTTGACTATGTAAAAGTCACACTCTTAATCCACGCAAATAAAAGAACACTTAGAAAATTTATTTATAAATTATGTAGTACACTTGGAGATTTAGAATTGGTCATCTCAAGAATGGCCTGCATTTTTATATAGAACGTAGCCAATCCCATTACAAAAATAGCTTATTTTATTTTAATCACGCGATGTGATTTGCTACAAACATTTCGTGCATAGTTGTTATTTTATTCTATTAAAAGCATGGTCATTTAATTTTAATCATGCATAGCTTTATTAATAGAGTGGTCTTTAATCATGCATAGGTAAGAATGATTCTTTCTTATCTTTTTGCAACAATGTCCTTAAAAAATACATAGTTAATTGGTCAAATGATCAACGTTGAATTGGTCAATCGGTCAATATTGAATTGGTCAACTGATCAACATTAAATTTGTCAATTGATCAACATTGAATTTAGCTCCTATACTCTCTCTGGATGTAGGCACCTACCTATAGTGAGATACAAGCGTCGGGATACAAGTGTCTGCAAGATACAAACACCTACTTGTCTTTGGGATAAAGATGCTTGCATGTCACTAGGATACAAGTATCGAGATATAGCCACCTACCTATCGTTGGGATACAAGTGCTTTCTTGTCGTTGGGATACAAGTGTCTACCTCCACCATTCATCATAGTTCTCTTCAAGATGTCTTCGTGCATTACCAGGTCTGAATGGGATGTTGACTCAAAAATGCCAAATTAGTAGCAAAAACCTACATCTACACATATTTTCCACTAAAAAAACCAGTCAAGCATAATACTTCATTTTCTATTAAATATATGTAATAATTATACAAAAATGTATCTCTAGTGTTAAATATGCCATATAATAAACCTTTAAAATATGCATAAAAATAAATATTTTTGGTGTTCATCATCCCCCATGTTGAACCTTTGACATGTTCTCATGTTACATACCCTCGGTATATTCTATTATAGGTGGTTCTACTTCTGGTCTATGTTGTTTAGCCATGGGTTGTTCTGCACTTGGTTGTCCAACAAATTCAATAGTCAAATATTTAGTTGTTGGTTGACCAACTAACTTGGAAGCTATGAAATGGTTAATATTTGACCAATTGACTAATCAATAATAGAATGTTCTACTGACTCATCAGTAGACTGGGTAATTATAAAATATTCAGCTGTTGATTGACCAACTGACTGGGCAACAAGAAAATGTTTTGCTGATTTACCAACATACTGGGAATCTATAAAATATTCAACTGTTGGCTAATCAACTTACTAGGAAACAATGAAATGTGCTATTGACTCACCAATAGACTGGGTAATTATTGAAATATTTAGTTGTTGCCTGACCAGTTGACTAGGTAGCAACAAAATGTTATGTTGAGTCACTGTTGAGTGATAATTTTTCCCTGTTGCAAAACCACAATCATAGGTAGGATTTTGATTAGAAAACCTCTCTTACAAAGAAATAGAATTTTCTCTAAGGTTCCTTTTACTTAATGTGTGCATGTGAAAAATGTGTCAAATAAGTGTTAGAATACCTTAGTGATTTGCAAGCAATTGTTAACAAGGGGCTTGTGTTGGTATTATTTTATTATGTTATGCTATTGATTGTTCATGAAACTTAAAAGAAAAGAAAATTTAAATGTGATTGGCCCTCATATGACCATGATGAAAAGTGATTTAATTCCTTTTATCTTGAAATATTTTAGATAGATTTTATCTTCTTTTGTTAAGCAGGTTTTAACAAATTTTATCTTTTTGTTAAAACTTGCTTTGAGCATTAAAGAAAATAATCTACATGACTAACTTTGAAAATTTAGTAGGCTTTGAAATGTTATATAAATTACCCCCTCTTTAATAAAATTGTAATTTTCATAAAGAGAAGTTATTTATTGCTTAAAAAATAGAAATGTTAAGCTTGGAATTTGACTCTCCTTTAAGATGTGAAATCATGTAAAGCTTTGAAAATACAAAATTTATTTTAAAATATGTAAAATTTTAGAATTTTGAATTTCCTTCAAAATTAATTCGAAATCGCTTAGAATAAAACGTTAAAGCTTAACCTTAGAATTCGTTCATCTATTTTTGGAATTTTAATTTTTTTAGTATTTTTTTATTTTATTTGTAGAAGTTAAAAAAATAAAAAAGGATAGGGTTCGAGAAAAATAAAAATAAAATTTAAAATTTTGGAATATGGACCAGAATATGGAAATGACCAAAGAAAAACTAGTGCAAATAAATCTGACCTGTGCTGCAAAAAATGTTAGTTCCTTTACAAAAAACACAACCAACTTGGACCTGCATCCAATCTAAAATTTGGTTATGGTGAGATTCTAAGGGGTAAAAACATGTATTGAAAATATCTAAACAATGCTACCATGTTCATGCATAAAACACCATTCAAATATGCTCAACACATGTGCAAAAAGAATAGGCAATAAAGCTTATATTATGTTCATAAACCTCCTTTTTTGCATACAAGATGAGGAAAAACCCATTCTACAGCAACTTGGGTAACCTTCCAATCTCCTTCGACACATCCTATTCCAAAATTTGTAATCCCCATTCTCTGTTTCAATGGCGTATTTAACATCTCTGAAGAAAACTTTCCATTTCCTCTTCCCTTTAATTTCATTTTCTTTATTTATTTCAGTTTCATTTCATCAACCATCATATCTTCCTTTTATTAAACCAAACTTTTTAGTAATGTCTTATTTACAATATCTATAATGTGTTTATTAAGAAATGTATTTACTTTACCAACCTTGTTTTTTTTATCAATGCTCATTCATTTAAAAACATTTGTAACAAATCATCCCAATGCCAAACTATTGCATAATATGCTCGAATGATAATTTATTGATGAAATCTTACCCAACACAAACTTGTCCTTTGGCTATCATTATAGTGAGCAGACCTTATATAACACTTTATTTTCTTTGATCTTTAGTAACGTCCACTTTCATGATAGCTTCATCCATTACCGCATGTCGTGGATGCTACTTATGTAAGAATCTAGCCCATCCATAGTGTAACCACCATATTTAACCTCCACACCACCAATGTGACGACAAAATAGCATCCTCATATGGTAATTGTTGCTATCTGACCTATCATAGACCTTTTATCCCTTTAATCTATGTGTGTGTAGTCAATAGAATGAAACATACCTAACCTCCATTATTTTTCTGAAAATCATGAGCCTAGACATTACTCTAAGTTAAAGCATAAATAATCATGGACCACAATTGCATTTTACTTCGTTGTCGCATACAGTCGTGACGTTTGAAACATCATTTTTTATGCATCGATCAACACTACTCTATCATTATAAACACACATAGATTGCACATCTCTTACGTGTGCAAATCAAAACCTTAAACTAGTGGTATAACATCAAACTTCTCTGATAATCACACACATAGACATCTTAGTTTCTACTAGCCACCTCCATGATACTAATCCAGTAATACCAATATGATTTTCAAAATCAAACCTTGCATGGTTACCGTCATTGTTTCAAATAGAACAAACTTTCATTCAATAGGTGTACGTAGATACAACCAACCTTCATATTGTTTATGGCTTCATTAATATCGGTGAATCATTTGTGATTATCCCTTTTTCTCACTTGTTCATCCCCATAACCATGTTCTATCCACTAATTGCAATCCATGTCCATAATTTATTCTCTGTCTATCCAAGCCCATCATTATTGGATTTTCTTTCCTGGCATTGGTATAGACCATTTCCCAAATGACACCCATCACCTATATCTAAATATCGTGCTTGTACCTTGCTGCATCATTCTTGCATCTAAATGATCACCTTTAGCACTCACTCTTTTTTTTTTAGTAGAAACAACATCAAAATAAGGTAAAATTGATTCTTTTGTAAACTAAGGTGTTCTTTGCCTACCATTTCTACCCATGCATCGAGAGCCTCACTACAATCTACTTCTCTAACTTCTAGTGGACCTATATTTTACCATACTTGCTTTGCTGCTATTTCCTTGGACTGCACTGTGCTTTCCTCCCTCTTTGACTACAACATAATGCCATGCGTTGGCTACTAGTACTTTGAGATGCCATAATCCATGACAATCAATGTATGCATACTATATACCTGTCCATTATATTTCCCTGTTCAATCGCACATAGACCTATAGGCCATCGTATCAAAATCAATTTAAAATAATTAATATTGCGTGACATTCTCCATCGTTGTAGCGTGTATGCATACAACAAGACCCTTTGACATTGATACTTGATGACATTGAGCTTCCCATTTACACCCTTACTGCCTCATTATCGTTGCCTCCTTCTATGTATGCTATAATAATAAAAACACAAATAGTCCACCAGTAGGCCACTATATCCACTCCCGTATAAGTTTATACCTACAACCTCCACTTAGATTTGTTGCTATCTTCGAACACCATAGGAAAATATTTACCCTATTGTAGGTCAGTCTACCTGATTTTGTTTTGAGAGCTCCACCATATAAATCATCCTTATTTGTCTAGAAACTACACCCCTACACAGTGCAGTGGGCCCCACTAGTAATTTCCCCTCCATTGTGGCCACACTATGACCTACATGGTCCAAGTCCATGTACCAATCATCCATGCTATTCGATTAATCTCATGGGTCCTTTGACGTCCACATAATCCACCCGGTATTTGATAGTCCAATTCAGCAACATCATCACTCCTTGTTGACACCATGGCTCTGAGTTGTGGGGTATAGGTTCTTGATGCTCAAATGAGTTTGACTAAATGATACATAAAATGCCCTTATGTCGAAACCTGCACATGTTAATATAACACATCAATTAAAAATAATATTATAAAAAAATAAAAAAACATATATATTAATACCACAACCAGCATGTTACGAAATATTACATGCCATACAAAAAAAGTAAAAGTTATTTGTTCATTTTATTTTTATACGTAGTTCTTTTTTTTTGTTTTTTTTTTAATTTATAAAAAATATTCAATTTCGATCCAACCTCCGAAGTAGGTTGGTTCCTTGTCAACTTATCAGATTGTTGACACAATTATGCTCACTTAGGGTTTGAGGTTTAGGGTAAGAGAAGATTAGGGTTAGAGAAATGTGAATAATAGTGGATGGATAGGTTAACAACATTGCACTACCATGGAAAGCTCCCAAAAACTATATCAAAGATATATACTCAGACCAAAATTATCTCAAATCATATTATCTCTTATCTATTAAAACACAACAGAGAAATATTGCAGCAAGCAATTTCAATATCCAGGCAATGATAATCCAAATAACATAATTCACCAATACCTAGATTTCATAGAAATGTACTCCCTAACAACATAGAACAAACTCAAAAGTAGATTTCAATTACTGTAACAACTAGTAATCCATTAATTAGGCACAAACTAACCATTAAAGCATTTACATAAATACAACTAAAGAATCTGAACCTCTGATATCAAGCACGAGAACACATATTTGAGGTGAAGATCAATGTAATGCTCCTTCCATTAGCTTTTCAAGAATATTTACAATAGCATAGGAAAACATGCTAGAGCCGACCCTTAAAAATGAGGGTTCGACCTCTACTTATAGTTTTGCAAAATTAAAATAATCAAGAAGCATTACAATGATCTTGTTTTGACAACACAATAGAAAGATCTAGCTGGCATCAACTCACTGGTTCATCCTCCGAGAAATCCATCGAAAGAAGGTCCACCATGGTAGCTCAGGGCCTCTACAACTTGTTGTTCACTCAACGAAATTGGAGTTCCGGCCATTGGAGATCATGCCTTTCCATCGATTCTTCTTGGGAGTGATCTACCACCATCGATCTGTAACCGCCTCTGGTTTGATCTTCTGGAAAACCTTCGATGCTTCATATTCCAACTGACTGTTACAATCTCGATGCAAAAATATCCCTTAAACATCCAATATTCATCGACATAACCTCCACCATTGATTCTCCTCATCGTATGGTTCAGATCCAATCCGACATAAGCTTTATCAAAATGGCAAGGAGAATCAAGCGCCATCCCACTTTAAAATATTGATGACATCATCTTTCTACATCAGAAGTTGTGGAATCTCCAATCCGGATCCTTGATATCTGAACATCGAATCCACTCTTAGTTATTCATAATACATCATATTCCACATCATCTTCTTCAATCCGCATTAGAATGTTGATGATGTCATCCTTTCCTTATTGCTTTTGTGGATTCCATTCCGGGTAGAACAAGTGCACAGGCATGTAATCATCAATCTGGGCCTACCATGGTGTGAGGTCACTCCTCCATTCTGGATAAACTTCATGATAAAACACCCTACCATGTCACCATTTTGGGTCTAGAGTTAGTCATATAACCCTTTGTCGTGAATCCACACTTTCATCATTCCATTGTCCCACCTTGTCTTCATTCTAGAAAGGAAACACTTCATTTGTCCTTCAAATCGCCAATCCACACTTCTTCATTGACATCATCATTTCCTTGAAACTTTTATGGATTTGAGACTCGCCACTATTTCGAAGCCAAAAAGAAATTGCCCGAAATCGCTTCAAGTATGAAAAATTCACTAACTATTGGACGGGTTCATATCTTCTATCTCGGATCTGCTTCAAAGTGCACTGTAAGGTATGTGGAATGATGACTCTATCACTTAGGCAAAATTCTACAAAATTTTACTAAGTATGTGGCCATTTTGGGCCTACATTCTGGCGCCTCCCAGGTGGATTTGCTTGCAAAGCCAATCGAACTCAGAGTCTTATCCATTGGGCATTAGGAGTCAAATACACTTCTCCAAAAAATATATATTTTATAGAATAACTTCCATACAAACACTACTCTCTGAAAGTTTTATCAATTTGTTGAGAGAGTAGAGATTCATATCGAAGTGATGCCAAAAATACTTAGCATTGATCCACAAATACCGGTTATTGCTATTGTCTTGAGAACTGTACACAACTCTACCCCCTTTATAAAGCCTTATTGCACCAAGTATACCTTCACACAAAAATGTTGCTCTATGGGCTTCATGCCTTTATTGCTTATTTCTGACAAATTGTCAGAGTAAAAATAGAAATACAAAACTTATGTATATGTACAAACAAAAATGACTTAAGTGTGAGCCCCTTATGGGCCTGTAGCTATTCCATCTTGTTCTCCTTCTTCTTGAGTCTCTTCCTCTACTTCTTCTTCTTCAGGAGTAGGTACTTTCTGATTTCCCTCACCAGAGGTATCTCCAAACAATTGAATCATTGATTCCAAAGACTATAGAGCCTATTTCCAGGCTTCTTCAGAGGGATTTGAGGTTTCTTTAAGCTGCTTATAAACATATTGTAGTTCTCCAACATCCTCATAGTTAGAAGCATTCCCTCTAGTCACCAAGTCTTCCATGAGATCTTTCAAATGGGTACAATCCATGATCAGTTTGGCAGCTTGTTCTTGAGATAGTGGCTCTTCCAATGAATCAATTCCAGCTTCATCCTATAAATTTTCATTGATGCTTTGTTGGACTTCCTCCATAGATAACAAGTTGTGATCCTCCTTCCAGAGTCCTTTGAAACCAACCTGAATCATTTCCTCATTTATTTCAATAATATCCTTAATCCCCCTGTCCATCCTGTCAACTAGTAGCCAGGCCCTTTGAATTGCCCTATGCTTTTTAACCACTACTTTGGTAGCAACTCCGACCAGATTCCATTCCTTATTAGGAATTGGTTTAGCAGCATCACTGAGTCTGCTACCAACCAGCCTATACATTTGTTCTTCCGAAATCACCATGGGCTGTAACTCTCCAATGATTTGATCCAAATATTTTTGAATGGTGGAGAGCAGTCAACTGGCATCTTCAAGATAATCAATTATAAGTTGAAGTCCTGAACACTTTTCTTGAACCTCAGAAAGCAATTCCTTCTTAATATTTTTCAAATCATCCTTAGAAAATCTTGAGGACTTAGCCTTCTCAATCTGAAGCTGATGCTTTAGGTTCTGAATTTCTTTTGCCTGCTCTTCATTCAGCTTCTTTTGTTCTTCTAACTGATCCTTCAACTTATTGGCCTTTTGAAATTTTTCTTGCCAACCCTTAACCTCTTTCTTCAGAGCTTTTTCTATCTCCTTTTGATCATTAAGGCTCTTTTTAAGCTTTTCAACTTGTTTTTCCAGCTTATCCACCTTCTCATTGGCCATATCATTTTTCACATAGAAGGTATCTAAGTGGGCCCTGGCTATCACCAACTCATCTTCAGTAAGGAGCTTGTCAATATCTTCTGTGACCTCCTTCGCTCGATAATCTTGAGCAGTCATTTCATTCTCAGGTTTACTTACTAGCGGAATCATAGATCTTGATACCCTCTATCTAGTAATAGGGTCAACATACATACTTTTTATTCTCACAACCATCCTGTTGGAAGGCTTGGCAAGCTTCTCTACCCAGTAATCATTTATGCTCTGAGTGGCTACCTGCTCTTTTGGTGTAGTAACAGGTTTTGAAAAACCCACAGCCAAGGGAGATGAGGACATCAAAAACATAAGGGCGGACTGACTTGTTGTTGGTGGGGGTGAAGATATATTTATAGCAGTCTCTATCATGATAGTGGACTCTGTAACTACCATTGTTGTTGATACAGGTAAATTTAAAGAAATAGATACATGACCGATAGTGGAATGGGTGGATGAACTTGGAACGTAGTGTCCCATTGATGGTGGTGATGAAAAATATGGAGGTGGAACAATGGTGGATGTTGAAGTGGATACCTCAAAAGTGGAAGGTGGGGTTTGAGGTGGCTGTGACAAAATAGAACTGACCTGTACCTCCATAGCTGTTGATGAGACATGGGGTGGACTGTGAGAGGGAGGAGGTACATTTGCCACATTTTCTTGATTAGAAAGGGAGGGAGGTTCCTTTGGGGATTCTTGGAGATGAAGAGGAGAAGAGGGATTAGAAGCCATACCTTCACCTACAGAAGTAGGGTGTTCTTGTTCTGCTTCTATTTCTAGTTGTTGCTCTTGATCAATCAATTCTTTCGTGGCAAAATCAGCTACCTCTTCAACAATTTCCTCCATGTCCATTTTTTGTTTCTTTGAAATTTCTCTCTCCTCTCTTTCTGGGGCTCTCTTAGTCCTTCTATAAACCAATTGAAAAGTAGCTATCTCATCTCCAGAATCTTCTTCCAACTCATCTTCTTGTACTACTCCTGAAAGTAGAGACTACTCAGAAATAGATCGCAATTTAATTGATGCTGCTAGGGAAAAATAAAAATATCAGGACCTTGTTCCAATTACTAGTATATTGATGGCATTTTCTTTGGAATATTGCATTTCGTTCATCAATTTAGCCCCCTTGGGAAATTTCTCTACCTGCTCAGTGGTAGGATTGAAGGTTTTGAGTACCTCAGCTACGGTCGAAGGAGCTTCTGGCTCTTCTGTTCGAGTCTCTTGATGTGTAGGAGGAGGGAGGGATTCAGAGCCATTTTGGGGTTTTTCAACCATCAACACTATATGTCTGACATCCTTCGGTCTCCAGGTTTCAATGTTCTTATTATATATTCTTGAAAATTCCTTATCAATTTTCATTCCAAATTTTGATTTGGGTTTTCCAATTTCGACCCTCATACGCCACCAATCTGTAATATTTGCTTCATCCCATGGTCCCTTTTTCTCCTCTCTCTTTCCTTTCTCAGTGATTTCTTCTTCAGGAGGAGTGTCCTTCATTTTTGCAGATTCAACTTTAATCTTACTAATTACATCCCCTGTAATCCGATGACTGAGCTCATGGTCAGGATCAAAATCGACAAGTTGTTCATAAAAATCCAACCATGGAGGTAACTGATTCATCCTTGAGACATTCCACTCCAAAAGAGTAGCTTCATCATTATTTCTTCCCTGTTCAAAATGAGCCCTGGGCCTTTTTTCAAACTTATAGGCCTTATCTCCATTTAGGGTTTTATTTCTTGCAGTGAAAATGTCATCAGGATCATAACTCCATCTTTGGGGAATATAAAATAGACCTAATATGTCAAGGTATTGATCAATTTGTTGGCTCTACCACTCGGAGATAATAATACCATTCACAAGGTGGTAAGTAAGTAAAGATTTCTTCTTCCTTCTCGAACCATAATTCGCATCAATGTACTCCACCTACCTTAAATACTCGAGGGCGAAAAGCCTCTCTATAACGAAGTGGGGTAGGAGAAAGGGTTTATCCATGAAACCATATAACCTGATTACTATGCCCTCTATTAGAAAATACCAATCCCCTTCCTCTGCATCCTTCTTTCTCAGAATCTGTTCAGCTAAGGGTGGCAACCTAGGGCACTTATTATACATTATTCTTAAGGCAGGTTCCAAAAATTCCAAGTTAAATCTATAATAGGACTCACTGCTCTTTAAATGATTCATCCAATAATACACCGGCAAGGGTTCCCCATCACTGGTCTTATCCTTAGCTGGAATCCATGGCATTCTATCTTTGGTAGCTGCATAGAACATCCATACTAGACTTGAACAATGCTTGAAACTGGGAGCATCAATACCCCTTTTCATGTTTACCAGCTGCTCATGTATCCTCTATGTGAGAAAAGCTGACCAATCAAAATAAATCACTCTAGTACCCTTCTCTCTGGCATCTTTCTTATACATATTTTCATTAGAGATACAATATGTTGCAACAATTTGCCACCCATGAACCATTCTGTCGGAGTCCAAACCCTCCATACAAGCTAACATAGAAAATAATTTAGGGCTTGCAAATTCATCAATGTGAATAGGGACTTTGGGCATTTCGTCTTCATTCCTTATCCTTCTGAAATTAAGATGCAACCATTTTTCTAATGCCTCTTTCTTTTCTTCTGAAGCTACCATTGCAGCGTAAGCCCTATCTAGCTCTGCTACGCTAAAAGGTCTAGATTTTGAGGGTGGTCCTACCCCTATGGTGAATAATTCATAGCAAAGCTCTTTTGTAATGGAGAATAGGGGAGTGCCCTCAGGGGTTCTAATTATTCTATTTTTAGAATCATAGAAGAGACTAGTTCGGGATAGTGATGTACATAATCATAGATATAAGAGAATAAAAAATATTTTATAGCTATAGTACCTTGTCGACGCATTGGCTTCCCTTCGAAGTATGAAAATTTGAAACCTATCCTCAGGTGGGTTCTCCTTACTCTTGTCATCACTGTATCTACCACTCGACTGGTCCGATGTACATGAACTTGCAGTCTTGTCCCTATTTTTGATGATTCGGTGGATGAATTTTTGGGAGCCATTCTAATGTGGCAAACTCTGTATCTTCTACCATTAATGCAGCTGTTGCATGATATCTCTGCTGGCACACTTTACGATCCTTTCCATCATTCACTTTGGCATGGCTCGAAGGTGGCATCCTATCTTCTCATTGGTCGAATTTTCAAATTGCATTGCCAGCTCATCACATCCCTTCGGCTACTCTTTAATCCTGGCACGAGTTCATTAGAATTGAATGCGAGAACATTCTCTAGCCTCCACGTGTCAAACTTGAACTTGTTGTTTGGCTCCGACTTGATTCCGCTCCGATGGCTTAAGAGCCTTCCGAGTCCACTTGGTACTTAAAGCTTGCATGCACGACACTCTACCTTGATTCCACTCTAGCTATCTTCAGCTTTGAGAGGTTCCCAGATTGGCATCGTCTTTGTCCTTCTTTATGCGGGATAGAAACTGGTAGACCACTCTACGGAAATCTAGAGTATTTCGATGCGGATTTGAGAGCGGAACACCATTCTAGAGAGTCTTACACAACACTATGTGTGGAATGGAATATTGCTATGCACTTGATCCATACTTAGTCATTTTTTGCAATTTTTTCTCTTTTTTTTTAACTTTTTGAAGAACCTCAATTACAAAGTGCAGAAAAGAATTCCAAATACAAAGTGCAGAAAGGAGGGGAAATAATTATACAATGTATATACATATGTTACAATGAGCTCACTACTTACACATAGTAGAGCTTGAGGTGAAAACCATTTATCGGAATGGGTTGTATGTTTCCTTCAGGACCTTCCAGCTGAAATACATTGGACTCCTTAGCTTCCACTATTCCGAAAGGACCATCCCAAAAAGAATCAAACTTTTCATGCTTGCCTGGTTTTGCTCTGTCAACATTCCATCTGAGAACTGAATCCCCAACTTGGAATTTTTTGAACCTAGCTTTCTTATCAAACCATGCTTTAATGTCTGATGAATGCTTTTGGAAACTGTCATATGCCTGAGCTCTGCTCTCTTCCAACTATAGCAAGTGTGTTAACCTAGTTTTCACAGGATCTTCCTCTGATTCTTCTTCTATACTGACAAGCTTAAGTGCTGGAATATCCAAATGGATTGGCAATACTGCCTCCTTGCCATATACCAGTGCATAAGGAGAAGTCTTAATGGACTTTTTAATAGTAATCATGTCTGCCCATAGAGCTTGGTCCAACAATAGGTGCCAACTTCTTTTATTACCTTCAAGATATTTCTTCAAAATCCTTAATAGGTTCTTATTGGTAGACTCTGCAAGCCCATTACCTTGTGGGTAATAATTTGAAGTATTTTTAAGAGTGATGCCATACTTGTTGGAAAACTCAATGTACTTGGCTCCTATGAAAGTAGGGCCATTGTCACTCACCAAGGCTTCTGGGACTCCAAACCTGGAAATCAAATTTTCCATAAAATTGATCACAACCTCCTGGTCTGCCCTCTTAGTGGGGATGGCTTCTACCCATATGGTAAGATAATCTGTAGCAGTCAAGATAAACTTATGCTCTACTAAAGAATTAGGGTTAATAACCCCTATGAAATCTAGTCCCCATTGTTGAAAAGGCTCCTCAACCTGTATAGGCCTCAGGGGAGATGAAGCATTTCTTGTTCTTCCAACATACCTCTGACATTTGTCACAAGCCCGGGTAATTTTAAAAGCATCAGTGAACACAGTAGGCCAATAATAGCCTACTCTTATTATCTTCAAAGCTGTAACCCTACCTGAGCTATGACCATCGGCTGATCCTCCATGAAATTCTTCCATGACTCTTTTTTGTTGGTCATCTTTCAAACATTTCAGGAGAATTCCATCCAAGTTTCTTTTGAACAACCCTTCAGGTAGCAATACATATTTTAAAGCATGAAGTCTGTATCTCCTTCTTTGAGATGCATTCAGGTCAGGTGGGCATACTCCAGTTTGGAAATACCTAATCATCTGATCAATCCAATCAGAATCAGCAGTGTGTACTATCTCCACTTGATCTTCTTCTGTTGTCTGACAAGCTGTCACTTTGGCCAATGCTGAAGCTTCTATCAATCCTTGGCACAAAGCCCTACCTCTTACTAGCTTGGTGGGATGTATTTCTACATCATATTCTTGGATCTTAGTAATCCAACCAACTCTTTTATCACCTAGGTCACCCTGTAAGATAAAACTCCTTACATCTGGATGAACCACATACACCAGGGTTTTGCTCTGTACCAGATATTGCCTGAACTTCTTCAGTGACTTCATCACAACAAACACTTGTCTTTCAATGAAGTTATATTTGACCTGATAATCATGCAATGTCTGGCTCCAAAATAACATAGGGTGTTCATCCCCTTGATCATCTTTCTGGGTAAGTACTGAGGCATAACTCTCTTCCGCTCCATATGCATAAAGAATAAAATATTTACTAAAATTTGGGTTCACCAAAACTGGAGTTGTTGCAATGGACTACTTGATGATCTCAAAATCTTCTTTCCTGGCCTCAGTCCACTTGAACTCAACCTTTTTCTTGAGTAGTTCAGATATAGGCCTCACCTTCTGTGCAAAATCAGAAATGAATTTTTTGACAAAGTTGATTTGGCCTAGGAAAGACTGCAAAGTCTTCTTATTCGTAGGCAAGGGAAGAGCAAGAATTGCTCTAATCCTATCTGGATCTATGGCCATACCTTCCTTTGAGACCACATGACCCAATAGTTTTCCCTCATGAACTGCAAAGAATGACTTCTTAGGATTGAGTGAAATGCCAAATTCTCTGCACTTCTGAAAAACTTGTTCCAAATGAGATAGATGGTCCTTTTTATCATGAGAAAACATAGTCATGTCATCTAGGTAAATCAGAATAACTTTGTTAATAAGTGTTCCAAAGGCATAATCCATGGCCCTCTGAAATGTAGCTCCTACATTGGACAGCCCAAAAGGCATTCTCTGGTAGGCAAATGTACCCCATTTTGTGGTAAATGTTGTTTTGTACTGATCCTCATCCTTTACCCAAATTTGGTTGTATCCAGAGTAACCATCCAGTAGTGAGAATATCTCTGCTCCTACCACTACCTATAATATCTGATCAATCTATGGGAGGGGGTAGTGATCTTTGAGGGATGCTTGATTCAGATTTCTAAAATCCACACATAAGCGTATATCCCCATTCTTCTTTCTTACGGGTACCAAATTGGCTACCCAAGTGGAATGTTTTATTGGATATATTATCTTAGCCTTTAACAACTTTAAAATTTCTTCTCTCATAATGGCCTCTATCCTTGGATTGATAGGCCTCTATTTCTATCGGAATGGTTTTGCATCAGGCTCTAACTCAATAGTATGTTGGATAATCCTTTTGTCATACACCTTGAGGTCCTCATATGACCAAGCCACAATGTCTTGGTACCTCAAGCATAAAGCTTTAATATCTTCTGCTTCCTCAGGTGAACATTGGATTCCAACATTAAGCTTCTTTTCTATTTCGACCTCTACTTCTTTATAGATCCTTTCACTGACCTTCATGGCTTTGACCTTCTTTCTATCCTCATTATCGAACAAACTTTCAAGGGTGACCAACCCTCTTGGGATATGATTGTTTCTTAGTTGGATAATGTCTTGATGATCTATTTCTTCCAAGTTCTCCTCTTGGACCATTGAGAGACATGCCTCCCTTACCAAAAAGTCAAGAATTTGTTCATCACTTTCAAAAACCTGCCAGAAAATCTGCTTGTCTGGTACTGCAGGCCTAAAAATCATTTTAATTCCCTTGGTCTTCTTGGTTCCAAAGTCTACAGAAGGGTTGAAGTTGGCTCCCTTTGTTGCTAATGAATCAGCCAGGGTATTCTTTTCTCTGGGCACAAAGCTCAAATTTAGGGCATCAAATGATTCCATAAGGTCCCATACCCTATTTCTGTAAGCTTTTAAGTAATGGTGCTTACTATTGCACCTATTCCTTACTTGGTGAACTATCAACTCAGAATCACCATATATGTTCAAAATATTGATACCCATACTCTCTGCTTGTATTAATCCAAGACACAAGGCCTCATATTCTACAGCATTGTTGGTACATGACCATGTCAGTCTGTAAGCAAAATTCTTTATCCCTTCTGATTGTGATTGTAGGACTACACCAGCTCCTGCACCATTTCTGCATTTGGCACCATCAAAGTGCATAACCCATGTTTCTTTGTCTCTTAGGGATTGATTAGATATAGCAGGGAGTTTCTTTTCTGATTCAGTTGTGATGCTATATGTACCCATACCAGTTCCAAATTGACTATAATATTCTCTGAAAGGCAACTCATCTTCAATGTCTAACTCCTCAATATTTTCTACTAGCTCAAATTCCTCCAAAGGATTAAGATTGCACATATCTTCTTCAATCTTCTCAATATGATAAGCCACTGGTTTCTCAGGTGTTATCCTTATCCTTTTTCCTTTGAAAGGGATTATCATGCTAGAATAGTCCATATACATACATCCTCCTAGCTTTGCAAGTAAACTCTCTTGAGAGGCATAATCCAAAATAGGGTTCTAAGTCCACCACAACTATTTCTTGCACCACTGTCACCTCAGGGGCTCTGTGCAACCTCATCAATACATATTTAATAACTCCAACTATCTTAACAGGTGTCCCATCTAGTTGTAACACTCCAGGACAAGATCGGGTATACTCCATACCCATCTCTTCACAGACCGCTTTAGGCATTACTGTAGTTGATGCTCTTGAGTCAATCATACAATTTTGGACTACCCAACCTTCCATTCTTAGGGATATATAGAAAGGAGGAGGCTTATTATTTAGCACAGTAGGTGTCATTTCTTTCTTTTCTGATGGCATACTAAGGATTGTGGTGGCCAACCTATTCTGTGGATTTTTGTTGAGGGAAGCTTTAAGCAAGTCAATCTGACCTGGAATGAACAGAGTGTCATATAGGCTAGCTTTTGAGGGGATTCTCTTCATTTATTCAACAATGTTGTACTCATATTTAGTCAAAGAGAGTTTTTCCAGCCCTCTTTCCGGCTCACCATATCTTATTTTATATTTTTGGGTGGCTTCTAACCTTTTTATTTTAGTAATAGAGGGGAACCTGAGCCTTTCTTGATCTTCACCTTTAGATCTCATTCGGTCTCCCTCTGTTTCCCATTCTGGTCTCTTTGGAAGAGTATCTGTCTTCTCTTTTCCCTTAGCTTGGGGAATAGGGAAAGTGTCACTACCTTGAAGAGGGGAGTCAACTTTCTTCTGAGAAGGGACTTGGAAATGCCCCATTTTTTGTGGATCCACTTGCAAAGATTTCTTTCTAGACCTTGTCATAATAACTATTGGACTTTCTTCATCCAACTCTTTTCTAGCCATGATCTGATCCGGGTGCCATAACATATTGACTCTTCCCTTTTGATTCCTCTCAACTTGATCCATAGCTTGTTGAACATGGTGTTGATACATCACACAAGACTATGAGTCATGGGGATCATTGCATACTAAGCACCAAATATTTGCAAGAGTAGTATCTGAAGAGCATTATGGCTCCTCATATGCTGCATTCACCCTAACCCCAATACTATTACTAGGACCAGGTCTCTGATATTTGTTTACATATGGGAATCTCCTCTGTTGTGACCTTTCTTGATCTCTTTTTTCCATTGAATTCATTCTATTACTTAGGGTTTTCAAGGTATTTTGTATATCAAGGATAGCAGAAAGCTCCTGATATGGTTGAGAAGGAAGGGGAGGAAAAGGGGCTACCAAAGGTGTTGACCTTGGTTGAGGGATTGCATTCATATTTGGAGCTGGGGATGATAAATAAAGTGGATCTATGAAAGATGGATTGGCTGCTAGACTTTGACTGCTAGTGGTTTATGTGTTATATGGTAACACAATTTTGGGAGGAAGTCTTCCAAAATTGATCAAGGTGTTCTCAACATGAACTGTTGCACTACCATGGAAAGCTTCCAAAAACTATATCAAAGTATATATCATATCGTTTACATAATTATGCTCACTTAGGGTTTGAGGTTTAGGGTAAGATAAAATTAGGGTTAGAGAAATGAGAATAATAGTGGACAAATAGGTTAACAACATTGCACTACCATGGAAAGATTCCAAAAACTATATCAAAGATATATACTTAGACCAACATTATCTCAAATCAGATTATCTCTTATCTATTAAAACACAACAGATAAATATTGCAGCAAGCAATTTCAATATCCATGCAATGATAATCCAAATAACAAAATTCACCAATACCTAGATTTTATAGAAATGTACTCCCTAACAACATAGAACAAACTCAGAAGCATATTTCAATTACTGTAATAGCTAGTAATCCATTAATTAGGCATGAACTAACCATTAAAGCATTTATAAAAATAAAACTAAAGAATATGAACCTCTAATATCAAGCACGAGAACACATATTTGAGGTGAAGATCAATGTAATTCTCCTTCCATTAGCTTTTTAGGAATATTTACAATAGCATAGGCAAACATGCTAGAGTCGACCCTTAAAAATGAGGGTTCGACCTTTACTTATATTTTTACAAAATTAAAATAATCAAGAAACATTACAATGATCTTGTTTTGATAGCACATCAGAAATATCTAGCTGGCATCAACTCACTAGTTCATCCTTTGGGAAATTCATCGAAATAAGGTCTACCATGGCAACTCGGGGCCTCTACAACTTGCTGGTCACTCAGGGAAACTGGAGTTTCGGCCATTGGAGATCATGTCTTTCCATCGATTCTTCTTGAGAGTGATCTTCCATCGTAATCTATAACCGCCTCTGATTTGATCTTCTAAAAAACCTTTGATGCTTCATATTCCAACTGACTATTACAATATTGGTGCAAAAATGTCCCTTAAACATCCAAGATTCATTGACATAACCTCCACCATTGATTCTCCTCATCGTACGATTCAGATCCAATTCGACATAAGCTTTATCAAAATGGCAAGGAGAATCAAGTGCCATCCTGCTTTAAAATATTGATGACATCATATTTCTACATCAGAAGATGTGAAATATCCAATCCAAATCCTTGATATCTGAACATCGAATCTACTCTTAGTTATTCAAAATACAACATATTTCGCATCATCTTCTTCAATCTACATTAGAATTTCTATGATGTCATCCTTTCCCTATTGCTTTTACGAATTTCATTTTGGGTAGAACAAGTGCATAGGCATGTAATCGTTGATCCGGGCCCGCCATGGTGTGAGGTCACTCCTTCTCCATTCTAGATAAACTTCATGATAAAACACCCTACCATGTCACCATTTTGGGTTCGAAGTTAGTCATATAACCCTTTGTCATAAATCCACACTTTCATCATTCCATTGTCCTACCTTGCCTTCATTCTGGAAAGGAAACACTTCATTCATCCTCTGAATCACCAATCCACACTTCTTTGCTATTGATGTCATCATTTCCTTGAAACTTTTGTAGATTTGAGACTCGCCACCATTTCGGAGCTGAAAAGAAATTGCCTAGAATCGCTTCAAGTGTGAAAAATTCACTAACTATTAGGCAGGTTCATATCTTCTATCCTGGATTCATTTCAAAATGCACTGTAAGGTATGTGGAATGATGATTCTATTACTTAGGAAAAATTCTACAAAATTTTACTAAGTATGTGGCCATTTTGGGCCTACAAATATCAATTCTATCACTTGTTTGCATTTAGGCTATAGAACGTCACTCATTAAAATATACCTTTGTATTGCTCCACTACTAGCCAGGAATCTATAGCCTCGATGGAGATGACCTTGATTTCTTCTAGATCTTGCTCTATTGCCATCCAGGAATCTATAGCCCTGGTAGAGATTATCCGAATTACCTAGGTATTATATTAATTTGCATTTATTTATTTTCTTTTATTTCATCTAGACATTGCTCCACTTCCAACCAGACATCTATAGCCCTAGTGGAGATGACCTAAACCTTTGATTGTTTTGGTTTTTCTTTCCTTTTTTTTATTATTAAGCATTGTATTGTTTTGTAAAATTTACTTGCCACCTGGGTTAGAGACCACTTAAGGCTAAATATGGAGTGCATCATATTTTTACCTTAATTTGCAAACCAAAATGACTTTATCCTTCAAGATTTCAAAGAATACCATTTAATATGATGTGTTCATGTGTAGCTTTAGCAAAATGATTCATTGTTCCAAAATTCACTATCTTAGTCCACAATCTAAGAATGATTACTAAACAACTTCATTCCCATTTTTTCCTCAATTCCACTTGATTCCAAACTAGGGAATCCAACCTACATGAAAAAGGAACACAAAAAATAACCAAGAAGCCATAAATTAGTAGCTACAACAAAATACCGCCACAAATGAAGGGAACAAACCAAAAATTGTGGAACACCCTACAAAATCTCACAAAACCAAGCAAAAAAGTATATACAAAACCAACCAAACCTAAAAAGCCAAAAATTATTTACAATAGTATACAATATAATACAAATGGTGCAAGAATTCAACCATCACTTTCCTGGATCCCAAACCTAATTTCTATCACAAATGGAAAGACATCTACCATAATATGCATGCAAAGCTTTACAGAAATCCAACCAAAATAATATTAAACCACACAATACAAAAATTCTCTTTTTGCCTCTCTCACCCCACTAATTTGATTCAATGATATTAGCAATTCCATGTTGAGACTTTGATTCATTAAACTTGCAAGTAAATACATTATTTTCAATTATATTTTGCTTATTCAGAGAGGTGTAAATTTCAAAATCCGATTCATCACTTTGACTTAAGTTCTCACTTTCACAAACATATAGGATTTCCTTCAAATAGGAGGCTATTTTTGAAAAATTTGAAGCCAAGTCATCATTTATGTCTTTAGGCCAATCATTATTATGCAACATTTTGCAAGCATCTAGAATATCTAACATGTGAGGATCATTATAAATTTTTATCCTAGATTCCATTGTCAAATATTGATGAATTTGATTTAGTAACTCCAAAGCATCTACCTTTGTTTTGTTTAACATAACAATCTTATTACTGGTGTGATAAGAAATCAACTCAAATTCTTTGTCAACCAAAAATGGCATTTTATCATTGATAACCTTCGAATCCAACAAATAATTAGGTAAAATTGTACCTAGAGTTAGAATGGTTGAATATAAAATGTGATATTCTACCTTTTGTACATGTTCATTTACCAAGACTTGATGAGCATTCGTAATATTTTCCTTTTCTTCATGGATTTCATCATCACCATCTTGTAGTCCTTCATCAATTACTTGTTTTTCAAAAACAATAAAATTAGGCACCCAATTAAACATATGCCCATCCTTTTCAAACCATAAATTTCACAAGTGAAGGGATGTGTCAAACAACACATCTCCCGGATCAACTAATTGAGTCATTTCAAATAAAGCAATATTTTCATTTGGATCATCAATGATATCAAACCCAAACCATTCAAATTCTAGAATTTTCTCTATCTGAGGTAGCATATATATTATAGGGTCCTTAGGTGAAATAAGGATTTCAATTTCTTACCCCTCAAATGGAAACAAAGTGAGTGATTCCCCTTATTTTTCTAGAATAGTAGAATCATTATCTTTTTGAAACATTTGATGAGATTCCATCCCTTCTTTCATGCCCTTTTCAGATTGTTCAATAATTGTAAGATCTTAATGTGAGGTAGCGATTTTAGTGTCTTGCATATAAAGTGAAATAGAAATTTTATCAGTAGGAGTGTGAGAAACCAATGATTCCTCATATTTTTCCCAATCATTATAATAATTATCTTCTAAAAATAAGAGATAAAATTATATTGTGTCTTTTGCATAATCTTGAGATTCATCTATTGATTCCCTTTTAAATTTTCTTTCAATTGTTGTTGTTGACTCAAGGGTTTCCACAGTGGGTTCAATTATTGTATTCAAATTTCTATAATCATCCCAATCCTCCCTTGTAAATAATGAGTCTAAACCTTTCATTTATATCTGGTCATTATTTGGAGCATGTTGGCTTTCTTGATCATCCACTTTAATAATTTCATTTAATTCTATGGAAGGTCATGTCCTATCACATATTTCAAAGCTATTTATATTTAGGACTCCTCCATTATATGAAGGCCCATGTATTTCTAAAAATGAACCAATATCTACATTTTGATAGGCATGTTTACAACAATCCTCATTGGTGTATATTGGATTTGAAATTTGCACCTCCTCTTGGATGATATCTAAGGTGGTTGTAATATTTGGATATTAAAATTTATCCCATTGATTTCTCACATTAGACATCGTTAAATTCAAGGGTGCCAGATTAGATGGTTGACATTGGTTGGAATCCATAACTCCTGAAAAATAATTCATCATAGAAGAAGGTTGTGTCTCAACTTGACTCATGGGTGGTATCTGATTGTGAGCCTTAGGGTTAAGTAATGATAATTGACCCATATAAACACCTTTCAAAATCCACCATTTTTCTACTGTTATTGCCTCATTATAGGCTCTAGGCAAGGAGGGATCTAAAAGAATTCTCCCTAGAAATGTATAAATTAAGGGGTCTAATGCTCCCATGTATATTTGAATGGATTCTTATTCTGACATGATGTAATGTGTCACCACTTCAATATGAAACCTATGGAATCTATTATTGAATTATCTCATGGATTCATTAGGTTCTTTATAGATAGAGATAAATTGATTTAGTACCATAACTGGGTCAACTAGTTTTCCAAAATGGCTAAGAAATGTTTTTTCTAGTTGATCCTAAGAAGTGATAGGACTTAGAGGTAAGTGGATGCACCAATAAAACACAACCTCATCTAATGTGTATGAAAACAACCTACAAGCAACATCTTCATGCATAATTTACAAATAAATTAAAATGTCCTTGTATCTCTGAATATGTTCCTAAGTCGATGTCACATCATGCCTAAACTATGGTAAATATTTTTCTACACCTTTAGGTATTTGATGAGATGCTCCAGGAATGTTTAAATGACTATAATAATCACCTATCTAGGATGCAATTCCTACCATAGTTGGAGTAAACATTGCCATTAGTGAACCTTAAATAATATAACTTTGGTACCAATTTTGTTAGGAAAAGGAATATATCTTGCAAATAAGCATGAAATGACTAATAATTTTCAAATTTTTAACATAAATATCATCATATTTATAAACCAAAAGATATGCATCAATTAAACCATAACAATAAATAACATTCCCCAATTTGCAAAAGGTTAGTTTTAATGCAACATCAATTAAAGGAATTTCCAATCAATGAAAGTGATCACATGTCAACAAAACCTCATTAGTAAAGACTAATACCTTCAAATAAACTTTAAAATAACAATGAACAATTTAGCAGTTAAATAGCAAAAAATTGACCAATTTGGGCCCTCCTTCTAGGACCAAAATATTGAGTGATACTTTTGCGCTGTTGAAAAACCACACTCATAGTTAAGATTTTGATTAGAAAACTCTTTCTTGCAAATAAATAGAAATTTCTCCAATGTTCCTTTTACTTAATGTGTGCATGTGAAAATTGTGTCAAATAAGTGCTATAATACCTTAGTGATTTGCAAGAAACTATTAACAAGGGGCCTATGTTGGTATTATTTATTATGCTATGCTATTGATTATTCATGAAACTTAAAAGAAAAGAAAATGTAAATGTGATTGGCCCTCATATGACCATGATGAAAAGTGATTTAATTCCTTTTATTTTGAAGTATTTTAGATAGATTTTATCATCTTTTCTTAAGCAGGTTTTAACCAATTTTATTTTTTTATTAAACCTTTCTTTAAGCATGAAAGAAAATAATCTACATGACTAACTTTGAAAATATAGTAGCCTTTGAAATGTCATATAAATTACCCCCTCTTTAATGAAATTGTAATTTTCATAAAGAGAAGTTAATTTATTGTTTGAAAAAAAGAAGTGTCAAGCTTGGAATTTGACTCTCCTTTAAAATGTGAAATAATTTAAAGATTTGAAAATACAAAATTTATTTTAAAATATGAACTTTATGTAAAATTTTGGAATTTTGAATTTTCTTCAAAATGAAATTGAAATCATTTAGAATAAAACGTTAAAGCTTAACCTTCGAATCCGTGCACCTATTTTTGGAATTTTATTTTTTTAGTATTTATTTTATTTTATTTTCAGAAGTTAAAAAAAATGAAAAAGGATAGGGTTAGAGGAAAATTAAAATAAAATTTAAAATTTTGGAATATGGACCAGAATATGAAAATGACAAAAGAAAAAATATTGCAAATAAATCTAACCTATGCTGCAAAAAATGTTAGTTCCTGAACATAAAACACAACTAGGTTAGACTTGCATCCACACAATCTAAAATCTAACCTATGCTGCAAAAAATGTTTAGTTCCTGAACATCTCCTACGCGCATAGATCAAAACCTTCAACTCACAGTATAGCATAAAAATTTATTGATAATCACACACATAGGCATATCAGTTTCAACTAACCACCTCCATTTTAAGAATCAAATCCTATCTGGTTACTGTCGTTGTTTCAAATGGACCAAAATTATGTTTGATAGGTGTACTTAGATACAACTGACCTTCACATTATTTATGGTTTCATTAATCTTGATGAATCATTTGTGATTATCATTTTTTCACCTATTCATCCACGTCACCATGTTTTATCCTCTAATTACAGTCCATGCCATTGATTTTTATTATCTATTCGAGCCCATCGCTATTGGATTCACCTGCTTGGCATTGGTGTAGACCATTTCCTAAATGACACCCACCACCTATGTCCAAATACTGTGCTTGTACCTTGTTGCATCACTCTTGCTTTTGAATAATTACCTTCAGTGCCCACTCTTTGTTTTTTTTGCAAACACAACATCAAAACAAGATAAACTTTATTACTTTGTAAACCAAGGTGTTCTTCACCTACCATTTCTACCATGCATCAGGAGCTTCATTGCAATATACTTCTATAAATTTTGGTGGACCAAAATTTTACTATACCTTCTTTGCTACTATTTCCTTGGATTGCGTTGTGCTTTCCTCCCTTTTCGGCTACGATACAATGTCATGTGTTGGCTACTAGTAATTTGAAATTCCATAATACATGATAATCACGTTATGCATACCATATAATCGTCTATTATATTTCCTCATTCAATTGTGTGTAGACCTAGATGCCACCGTTTCAGAACCAATTTAAAATAATTAACATTGCGCAACATTCTCCATCATTGTAGCATGTATGCTTACAACAAGCCCCTTTGACATCGATAACCAACAATGTTGAGCTTCCCATTTACACCCTTACTACCTCAATGTTGTTGCCTTATTTTATGCACGCTATGATCATAAAAATACCAACAGTCCACCAATAGCCCACTGTATCCACTCCCATATGACTTTATACTTATGACCTCTACTTAGCTTTGTTGCTCTCTTCAAACACCACAAGAAAATATTTGCCTTGTTGAATGTCAGTCCATCCAAGTCAGATTTAGGAGTTGCACCATCTAAATCATCCTCAGTATATCCAAAAACTACACCCCTACATAGTGCAGTGGGCCCCACTAGTACGTTCCATACATCATGGCCGCACTGTGACCTATGTGGTCCAAGTCCACGTACCAATAATCCATGGTATCCAGTTCATATCATGGATCCCTTGACATCCACATCATCCACTCGACCTTCAATAGTACAATTCAACAATGTTGTTGCTCCTTGTCGACACCATGGCTCCAAGGTGTGGGGTTTAGATGCTTGGTGCTCAAATGAGTTTGACTAAATGATACATAAAATGTCCCTGCATCAAAACCTGCACACGTTAATATAACACATCAATTCAAATTAATCTTATATATATATATATATTAATACCAAAACCAGCATGTTACGAAATATTACATGCCATACGAAAAAAGTAAAAGTTATTTATTCATTTTAATTTTATACATAGTTTCTTATTTCTTTTTTTATTCTTTTATTTTATTTTTATTTTATTCATTTTTGTTTTTTATTTTTATTTTATTTATAAAAAATATTCAATTTTGATTTAAACACTTTCAAAATTTCGAATTTGTCTAATTTGAAACATTAAGATTAACAAACATGATATACTTGACCAACAATCAAAACCAAACAAGGAACCTACTAATTTAACCCAAATGCTAACACTTTTAAAATAAACTCGAAGAAACACTAAACAACATTAAAATATTGAAAATAAAACAAGCCCACTAAACCTAACCAAATCCTAGACATTTTAGAAGAAGACCAAAAGACCTTACCCAAAACAATTAGCACTCAAAGGCAATGGCCACAACATTCCCAAAAATAAAAATTTTAAGGTGGGTCTCCAAATTTGGGGCAAGTTGTGCAATGGCCACAACACTCACCAATAGACTGGATAGCTAGGAAATTTTTAGTTGTTGGCTGACCAGTTGAATGGGTACTAGTAATTTTTTTTCTGACAGATTTACCAGCAGACTAGGCATCTAGGAAATATTCAGCTATTGGCTGAAAATTTGACTAGGCAAAAATAAAATATTTTACTAACTCATCAACAAGCTGGGCAGCTAAAAATAATGTTTTACTTCTAGTTGACCAACTACATCCATAACAACATCTGCATAATAACAATAACAACATTTGCACCCTAAAAAACAACATCTGCACACTACACAACAATCCACACCACTATTTTTTTTTTCAATTGATGCACTATTTCTACTGCATAGTGTGACTTGATTTTTTTTTCAAATGTTGCACTATTTTTTCTGCATAGTATTTCTACTGCACTATTTTTTCTGCACAATGCAATGATTCTTGAAATTCTTCTTGTACAACATGACATTTTTTTCTTCTATTTTCTTTTTCTTTTTGTTTTCTTTAATTTTTTTCTTTTCTCTTACATATATACACAACAATAACACCTCTGTATGATAGCATGTTGATGCTTCCACCTATTGTTTAAAAAATATTACTTCACCCAAGCAACTATATATATTTTTTCTTTCAAAAATATGTTCTTGGGTGTAGTGATATCAGTTGCAATTATTCTTATGCCCAGTACCATGTGGTTGATTTATAACATGGGGTTTGCATATATGAACAACAAAAATGCGGGCGTGTATGGGAACTTAACACATAAATATATTTTGTAATAACTATGCACATAAATAACAAAAAAATTGGTATATACTTGGATGAATTTTCATGGATCATGATATGTATGATGTGAGGTGGTACTACACAATTGGATGACCAATGCGTTGTAGAAAATTAGTGACTTGCACTTTTCCATGTTCTGTGTGATCTGTTGAAAATGATTTGGTCTTGATTTGTTTTTACTATTTTATTTTATTTCTTGGGTACTGCATACATTTTAGTTTCAAGGTCTCAAGCTAAAATAAAAATATATTAACTAAATTGTGTGGGAAGACACACTTTCCTATGGGAACTCAACCATGGTTGTCCTCCATTATTATTGTCTCGGGAGTACGCATACTTTGGTATCAAAAATTAAAAAATCAGCATACTCCATCTGCTAGAAAATAGATATCATCATGTTCGCATGAATATAGGCTTTACCTTTCTAATGGAAATTAGATGCCTTTGAATACTTCTATATACAAGCACTACCGCCTTAGTAGGAAGGAAGCACTACTACTACTGTTGGATATAGGTGTCACTCTCCACTGAGAACTAGACACCTATTTTTTGGTTCAAATATGGCACCGCTCCTCTTGGTGAAATATAGACACATCTGTGGTGGCTCGAATATCGGTGCCTTACTTCAAGTGGGATGAATGCACCTATAGACTCATCTAAATGTAAGCACTTCCTTCTTGGTTGGAAGTATATACCCTTTTCCACATTGCTGCACTCCTAGAAATTGGAAAAAAATAAAAGGCAACATGGTGCCTTGCTTGATAAGCCTAGTTTGACCTGACTACCTATAAATTACATTTCAAGTCCATGTGTCCTACAAAAAATAAACACATAAAACACACATAAAAAGAAAACAAGAATCGCATCCTAGTCCTAATAGGCCTAGGTTACCTAACCCCCGGGTTTGATTACAGGGAATTTAATATTAAAAAAAAAAAAAAAAAAAAAAAAAAAAAAAATTTTAAAAAAAAAAAAGGTTTCATTCTCCTTAATTGTTTCTTCATTTTTTTTCGTATTTTTTTTGTCTTTTTTCACGTATTTTTTTCTTTTTCCTTTCTATTTTTTTTTCTCATTCTTTTTTTTTCTCTTTTTTTTACCTAGAATATTTGAGGGCTTATAGGTATCTCGACAAAGCGTAATGAAGTAAAAAAAATGATACAATAACATCATCCACATATGGTTTTAATCCAAGAAATGAAAGTATTGGTGGAAGATATGGAGATATTTGCAAAAAGGATTTGGCTTGCATGTAGAGTGGAATCCCTAAGCTCCCAAAGAGCATCTGGAGGAGTGGGCTATAATTGGGATCCAAAGGAGGTTGTGATGCAACAAACAATGGGAAGCTGAGGGGTTTTAACTTTACCGGTCTATAGTAGACATTCACCTCAACATTGGTTATATCTCAATGTATACACACCTATCAACTTGGATGAAAAACAATAATAGATGAATGTAGCTTATATTATCGAGCAAAGATTTCAAAACCATCCTTTCATTGGAAAATTAGATAAGAGGAAATAACAACCTAGATGATAATACTAACCCATTATGGAGAATATTATATCTCTTTATTTGGAAGACATCAAACTAGACAATGGTATGAAGACCTAGTCTAATAAAAGGTAGGTTCCAACATGCATTCTAGATAGGTTTTTGTTATCAGAGGAGTTTCTAAGCAATGGATACATTCCAAGAGAAAAAATATTAGAAAATATAGGATCAAATCATTGGTTGATGTTGGTAAAGTGTGGAAGATAAAACCTAGTCATGCTCATTTTAGACTCTATCTAATGAGATTTTAAGATAGTAGTTGTGTAATAATCCAAATCTACTCACCTGGTTGCACCACATAAAACACACCAAGCAATTTTCAAGGGTATTTTTTTTTTTTGAGCTTATAATTTATCCTATAAAGAGGTTTCATGTTCATGATAATTAAGGTTCACCCAATGATTCAATAATATAAATTTCAATTAGTACAAGGTATATCAACCACTTTTGGGAATTTGGACTACTGCATATAGTCACCCAAGAGGACAAGACTGGCCATATCCCATGAAAAGTGCCAATTTTTGGATCTAACCTTATGATTTAACTTCCACTTGTTATGGCATGAGTGTTGAACCATGGTTGGGGTTATCCTCTAGGATCGATAACACCTAGAGGGTGGATACATACTCTCCCCATCCCTTAGCATGTTGAACCTTGACTTAATTGGTCAACTTTTTCAAGACTTTGTATGCAAGGGGTTAGCATACATATGTCTAGTTTCTAGCTTATGGTCCTCTTCCACGAAGTTAGATAAAACCATGTCATTACCCTAACCTTGGAATTGGTACCATTGACCATTTTTCACTCACAAAAATTTATCTCATACCAAATACTATGGCTGGACTAGTTTCCTTTGAGCATGCTAGTCCATTCATAGTATGAATAGTGCAATGACTTATTATTGAACTCCCATAAAATGACCTAGAGGAGATGTTCCATACTGTCCCTCGTTACTAGTTTTGACTAGGTCACTTGATCCGACCTATCCTACCAAAATAATGGTTGTTCTCAAGAGAGGAGGTTACTCTACCCGTAACCACTAGAGTTGGGTGTTTATGGTTTGTTTTTCATATGAGGAATATATTTTTCTATCCCTCATCATGAATTTAAGTAAAATTATCGGATCACTAGCGAACCCTATATTTTTCTTGTAATTCATACTTAAACTAATTCTAACTTAAATCCCTCATTGGCTTATTTTGTGAATTTAAATGAATTTTCACAAAGCTTAACAACAAAAGAAACTCTAAAAAAATATAATCATTTGCCCAAACTATTCATTTTTTATTCTAGTCAATTACCAACCAAGTAAACCAATCAATGTTCTTCCTAAACTATGGCTCCCTTTCCTGTCTTGGTTCATGATAGGCAATGGTTTCGTTCAAAACTCAAAGAAGAATATTTATACTTCATTTCATACTTCAAGTCAAAAGAAAATCTTGTTTCGGTTGCACATGATAGTGATATTAGTTTAGGAGATCATTAATGTTATCACTAAAGAACATTGAAAGAGTCTCATATAGACACTAAAATTTCCTTACAACCATCTTTACTCGATTTTCGAAAGAGCTATGACCTTTCTTTTCACAATTAAACCCATTGGAATTTTACATTAATATTATTTCAATATCCTCTCACATGACGGTTTCATCCAAATGTACAAGGTTTTTATCCCACTATGAAGTCAAATATTGATTGGAGATTTAGCTCCACACAAACTTCACATTTATGACATTAAATACATATCTATGGATTGAAAATGGTTTAGTTTGGTAACAAAACTCTACTAAAGTCTTATTAGCAATTAAATAATAAAATGATGGTTGAGTCAAGATTTGGATCTAATAAACTCTCACTATTACTCGGTTCAAAGTATTTTATTTACATTACCTTATTTTCAGGTTAAACCTCCAACATCTAATCATTTAATCTTTAATTTTCTTTTAGTTTTAAGAATGTAATGGAAATAGTCTTCACCAAGAACATAAGTAGAGAAATGCCATTCCTTTCTTGATGTTCTTATTTTACCACCTATATGGATATCATTTCATTGAAAAAAACACCAAATTAAATCTTTCCAGCAATTTCACTTGCTAACACATGCAATATAAAAATTTATACGATTTCTCATAAAAGCATAAGCACATTGTATTTAATATACTAAATATTTCCCAAGTAATACTTTCAGTAAAAATAACAACAGTGGAGAACATTGATATAAATTTGTAGAAGATGTATTGAGTCATTAACAAGCATAGTTGCAACAAGACACATAGCAACTTACAACGTTGACTAAGTAGAGGGCTAATTTGTATGCATAGTATGTATACCACATTTGTTTATATCTCTTTCATAATCCAAACAGATTGTGGTAACATTGGTACAACTATTTCTACCAAAAAATTGTCAGAATTATTTGACAAAATCTTTTAGTGAACACATGACTTAATACATAATTTCACTTGTATTTGATGATCCAGGAAGGTTTGAAAATAAGTGTCTCTCTTAGCTTTAATGTAGTGTCATTGGCTATCCATGGACCCCATTTATGCAATCCACAACAACAACCACGAAAATCTCATAATGAATTGGATCAGATATGACTTTTAGGAATGAAATATGCATACTATATGCCATCAAGAATGCAATCACAAATTATATAATGCATTTCTTTATGGTAAAATGTTCATTATTTTCTTACATCAATTGCATGGCTCAACCATAATATAAGCAACACAATATATACATACAAATAGTCCTATCTTCAAATTACACTCATAGGTAAATTTAATACTACACTACCACAACAAGTAAAATTATTTTGGTAGTCATGAGGAGATATAATTTTTCATAACAGGAGGTTTTCAAGCAAATTTCCACCCAAAATCATATGGCCTCAAGATTTACTTTAGGGTCCTCTTATCTACAATATCACGAGTTCACTATATTTCCAAAACAAATTATTTTACATTAATAGATATATCCGATGGTTGGTAGATGTAATCACAATTATCACAAGTAGCTATTCAAATAGCATATAGTTTTTCTTTTAATTTAATTCAAACCGGATAAATATTTAATTCAACTAACAAAACCAGTGCATTTTACAATAAGAAAAGGAGCAAAGACGACCTGAGAAATTGCATATTTACCAAATTATTTTTATAATCCAATCATAGGCATGCACAACAAGCTTCCACTATTCTCTCTCATTTTTCCCAATCCAATGCAAAATACATATAATAGATATATTATTCCTAATGCCAATCATAAAAAAAAAATATATTTTCTCCCATTGGACTTCCCATAGAAATCTCGGAGAAGGTTGGAGAGCAATCATGAAAGTTCCACACCATTACCAACTCCCCACATCTGCCACTAACCATATTTCATAAAGTAGAGAAAGTAACTAATAGGTTAGAAAAGTTATGTTACCTTTATATATATATTTATTATTTTATATGTATATTTTTTTATTTTATTAACTTCCTAAAACAAGCATTAAGCAATTTTCAACCAACAAATTGGCTCCAATGCCCACTATACTTTCATCGCCATCATAGAAAATATACATACATATATCAAATATAATTTTAAAACAAAGCTCACACACAATGCAGTCATACACAATGTCCTATATGACATGCTCTTGTGTGAGCTTCCATGTACTCATAGGCTAAATCATCACTTCCTTCTTATATTTTCTCTCAAATTTCCTTTATCTGTCAAAGGCATGTAGTTGGAACTATAACATAATAGCTATTAGAAGTACCTTCCACTAACAATGGTCATGCAAGGAGGGTCGTTACATCCTCCTCCACTAGAAATAAATATAGTCCTTGTGTTTTGTGTATGGGTAAAATAATTTAAAACACACACACACACACACACACACACACACATATATATATATATATATATATATATATATATATATATTTTTATATATATATATATCCAATCATAAACCATACTTCATGTAATCATGTACATTCACAATTCCTTAAGTATTTCAAAGTTGTTTACATAATCCATTTCACATATTCATCAGTAAACATGTTCATTCACTAAATAAACATCATTTAACCATAAATAATTAAAAAATTTAAACTTGATTTCTTAATCTATCCACATAGTGTTTCATTTTGCATTGAATCATATATTCATGCATTGCCAAAACAAACACAAAAACAACACTACTCAGTAGTTCAGATATACATCCACACACATACATATACATAATAAATGCACATAAAATGTTTAATTGTTCTTGTTTACTCAAACAAATAAGGAAACTGTTTCTTCATATCAACCACATTCTCCCATGTGGCTTTTCTATCTGAGTAGAGATCCCATTGGACCCAGAATACTTGGTCATAAAACCAAGTATTCTGGTAGGGCGCACCTCAATTCTCAATGGATCTGACATCTACAAATTGGAAACATCCCAAATGTGAGTGGGGTCAAAAATATACTTCCTAAGGAGGGACACATAGAAGACATTATGAATTTTGGATAAGCTTGGTGGTTGAGCAAGTTTGTAAGCAATAGGACTTATTTTATTTATAATTTCAAATGGATTCACATATCTAGGATCAAGTTTGGAAGATTTTATAGAACTCTTAGTAGGCTTCACCCTTAAGAATAATCTATCACCTATAGAGTATTCCTTTGGTTTTCTTTTGAGTTTCGCATAACTCTTTTAGCAATCTATGACCTACTTTAGCTTTTGTTGAATTCATTTCAATTGATATTCCATTTCTTTTATAGTATTTTGTCTAATCACTATTCGATCCTCCAGATTATCCCATGATAAGGGAGTCCTCCTGTATCTTCTTCCATAAAAGGCTTCAAATGGTATCACACCTAGTGATGCACGATAAGTATTATTGTATGCAAACTTGACTAGGTAGAAACAATATTTGTATTTAGTATGCTGATCCATACAACACATTATCAGTATATCCTATAATACCTAATTCACTCTCTTAGTCTGTTCATCTATCTCAAGGTGATAGGATGGACTAATATTCAATTTAATACCCAATGCTTCATGCAATGCTTGTTATAATTCCTATGTAAAATGTGAATCTCTATCATAGATTATCACTTCAAGAAAATAATGTAGTCACACTATCTCTCTGGTAAACTTACTTGCTATAGAAAGTGCATCATCCTGTACATTTCTAGGTATAAAATGTGCATCTTTGATTAATTTTTCTACCACAATCAATATTACATCATGCCTAAATCTTGTTTTAGGAAAACCAACTATAAAATCCTTTGAGACCACCTTCCATTTCTATGAAGGAATATCATTTGGGTACAAACAACCCGTTGGGTGCAAATGTTTACCTTTTACTTTATGATATTTTAAGCACCTACACACATAATTATTAATGTATTTTTCATTCTTGGCTATTAATAGGTCTTTCTCAAACTCTCATGAATCTTCGCCCGTCCAAGATGCATGGAATAAGGAGTATTATCTACTTCCTTAAGTATTTTTTCTCTCAGTCCACCCATATTTGGAACAACCATTCTATTCTTATAATATAACAAATCATTTCTATACACAAAACATGTATCCTTTTTAATTTATTGCTCAATTTAGCGTTACATTTTTGGTAAAATTCATATTTTTATTGCATTTCCTTAACCTAATCTAACAAATCATGATGACATTTCATCATTGTAGTAATACACCCTCTCCTACTTAGAGCATCAAGAATCTTGTTCTCCTTACCCTTGATATATTCTATACTAAAATCATACTCAAACAAAAACTCCATCCACTAACACTACTTGGCATTCAACAAGGGTTGAGTAAAAATGTACCTTAAACTCTAATGATCTATCTTGAGTTCAAATAGTTTTCCAAGTAAATAGTACCTCCAAATATTAAGAGCATGCACAACTACTACCAACTCCAAGTCATGAGTGGCATAGTTTACCTCATGTATCTTAAGTTTTCTTGATTTGAAGGCAATGACCACTTCATATTGGGTTAAAAACCCTCATAATACTTTAATTTATGCATTGATACACACTACAAACCTATTATAAGGATTAGGTAACTGTAGAATTGGTGCGGTTGTCAACCTCTCTTTCCATGTTCAAAAGGCTTCTTCACACTATTCAGTCCAGTAAGAACAGTAAGAACCTTTTATTTTCTTTGAAGGTTTGTAATAGGTTGAGAAATTATTGGAAAATCCCTAACAAATCATTTGTAATAGCCTTCAATCCCCATAAAACTATGCACCTCAGTCACATTTGTGGGTGCAGATCAATCAATAATTGACTCTATTTTAATGGGATCAACAACAATCCCCTCAACATAAACTATGTGCCCTAGATCCACCTTTATTTTTTGTAACAAACAAAACATGAGTACCCCATGATGACACACTAGGCTTGATAAGAGCTTTCTCTAACAAATTTTAAAGTTGCATCTTGAGTTATTGTAACTCTGTAGAGATCATCCTATATGGTGCCTATTGAGAAAAAATTATGTTATGAAAATATTCATTTTCATTCCATTAATTATCAATTCGATAGTTAGTAAACTTGTGAGTGCCACACACAATATATTCCTGTAGTATGGGGAATGAGCCCCTCTATGCTTATTGGTTTGGTGTGGGAATTATTGTTTGTGTATTTTCAGTTCATCCAAACCAAAAATAAATAAGTGCAGAAAAATAAATAAATAAACTGAAGTTAAGATGCTAGAAATAAAAACATGGCTGAAAGAAAATTGTAGGAATCTAAACACACTTGTAGAAATGAATAAAGCAAGAAATTCACACTTGCAGAAATAAATAAAGCAATAAATTTGTAATAATAAATAAAGTAGGAAATAAATGTAAAAAAATTAAAAGAAAAAATAAAATAAATAAGGAGGATTACTACCTGGAGTGGGCCCAAGCTCCCGTAGATGGTCCATTCGTTTGACTATGTAAAAGTCACACTCTTAATCCATGCAAATAAAATAACACTAAAAACTTTATTTATAAATTATGCAGTACACTTGGAGATTTAGAATTGGTCCCCTCAAGAATGGCCTGCATTTTTATATAGAATGTAGCCAATTCCATTAAAAAAATAGCTTGTTTTATTTTAATCACGTGACGTGATTTGCTATGACCGTTTCATGCATAGTTGTTATTTTATTCTATTAAAAGCATGGTCATTTAATTTTAATCATGCATAGCTTTATTAATAGAGTGGCCTTTAATCATGCATAGGTAAGAATAATTCTTCCTTATCTTTTTGCAACAACTTCCTTAAAAATTGCATGGTCAATTGGTCAACCAATCAATGTTGAATTGATCAATCGTTCAACATTGAATTGGTCAATTGATCAACATTGAATTGGTCAATCGGTCAATATTGAATTTAGATCCTATATTCTCACTAGACGTAGGCACCTACTGAAGAACACAAGCTTATACTGAGAGGGGGTGAAAAGTATAAGACCACTTTTTACTTTCTTTCCAAATCAATATCAATTAATGTCCTTAATTGAAATAACCAAATATAGCAGTGTGTATTAATAACTTAGATAGCAGTAGTAAGCAAGAGCATAAGTCACCACACACAATTGAGACACAATATTTAATGTGGTTCCCCCAATGTGGGGTACTCCACCAGATAATCTCCTTATAATATTTCACATAGAAATAAGGATCCTTATCCAATACAATGATTTCTTTGATCTCAAAGATAGGCAGTAACAAGTTCACATAGAACTTGTCCAAATCTGAATAACAAGCTCACACAAAACTTGTCCAAAACTAAATAACAAGTTCACACAGAACTTGCCCAAATCTGAATAACAAGCTCACATAAAACTTGTCCAAAATTGAATAACAAGTTCTCACAGACCTTGTCCAAATCTGAATAACAAGCTCACACGAAACTTGTCCAAAACTAAATAACAAGCTCACATAGAACTTGTCCAAAATTGAATAACAAGCTCACACAGAACTTGTCCAAAACTGCTCTAGCAAGCTCACCAAGAACTTGCCCAAATATTCTCTAGCAAGCTCACCAAGAACTTGCCCAAATATGCTCTAACAAGCTCACCAAGAACTTGTCCAAATATGAATAACAAGCTCACACAAAACTTGTCCAAAATTGAATAATAAGTTCACATAGAACTTGTCCAAATCTGAATAACAAGCTCACATAGAACTTGTCCAAAACTATCCACAAAGCTATCCAAAACTGTCCACAAAGCTATCCCAAAATTGTCCACAAAGCTATCCCAAAACTTTCCACAAAGCTATCCCAAAACTATCCACAAAGGCTGTCCTAAAATTGTCCACAAAGGCCTTCTCAAAGGCTCAATCAATCATGCTCAAGTAGAACTCAAATCTCATCCACAAATCTATCAAGGCAAAGCTCAAATATGAACTCAAAAATGAATGGCAATGTACTCTTCAATGGATGAATACAATGATCCACAATGATCTCAACTCAATTCAACTCAAATCAATCTCAACTCAACTCAAGTCAACTCATAGAAGCATAAAGAGAATTGTTAGAGACTCAATATGTTCTAAGCTCAATCTCAACTCAATTCAACTCAAATCAATATCAACTCAACTCAAGTCAACTCATAGAAGCATAAAGAGAATTTTTAGAGACTCAATATGTTCTAATCTCACTCTCAACTCAAATCAAAATTATGGAATAGTTTATATCATGGAACTTGACCAATCACCTCACACAATCACTTGACTAGGCTCAATCAACTCAACTCAACCAATCACCACAAGGGACTACTCTTTCTCATAAAAATCTTGGTACAAGCATGTATCAACCAACTCAAATGTTTCCAACAATGCTCAACCACAAATCTTACATAACAATGATACTCATGTTCTTTTCAAGTTCTTTCACAACAAATGGGCTTCAAAAACTATGCTTATAAAACAAGGTTTAAACACAACTCTCAAACCAAAAAACATTGAAGCATTCAACCAACCACTTTCAAAAAGGAAACCACAATCAATCCTTTTCACTCCAATGATATTTCAGAAATCAACCACCATAAATAATCAATAGGAGAATGTCCCCATGCCTTTTTTAGATGCCAAGAAGTTGTCCACAAAATCTGCCACACTAAATACAACTTTCCTTTCCAATCTCAATAAAGGTTAGTGGAATTCAAATAATAATCACAAGATAAGCATAAATCAATTTATACCTTTTTACTCCAACTTAATAAACACATCCACCAAAGTCATTTTTAATAAAACCCTTATAAAAAATAATAATCAATAAGGCTCTCAAAAATATTTTATAACAACTCCTTATTTCTCCTAAATCTTAATTTTCAATTTCATGAATATCAAAATAAATCAACAACTCATCTACCTCTGAAATAATAATCACAGCCCTTATAAAAATAAATTTTAATTAAAAATTTTAATTATTCCTTAACCACCTTATAACTCCTATCCTAGGGCATCAACAAAATTAATTAGAGCAAAATGTAATTACCTCCTCAAGGGGATTTGAACCCCCAACTTGCCCACACCGCGAACGCCTTAGCCACGACTAAGGTTGCCACACGAGCTAGCCGCTCATTCAAAAGGAAAAGGCACAACGTGCCTTAAGTCCTTCCTCCCTTCCACGTAAACCAAAAATGCTTCGAGCTCTTTCCTTCCAATACCTTCGAATGCAGTCAAGGAGATTTGAACCTTGACGTAAAGTGCTACCACACACCTTAACATAAAGCCAATTTCCAATGCGCCACTCTGCCAATAATGTCTTGGGCTTTTGAACAACCTTGGATTTATTCATTGTCTCCCTTTTCAAAATGATTTTCGCACGAGCTCTCTTCGGATGTTGGCCAATGATTAACATGAGCAAGGATGAATTTCAAATGAACCTTAGGATCCCCCTTTATATAGTCTTCTCCTCATTTTTTATTATGTTGGTGCATTTAATGATTTTCCCTCTTTCTTTAGACGTCGACGCTAACTTTAATTTTAATTTTAAAATTTAAATTTAAATTTTAAATAATTAAAATTTAAACTAAATATTTAAAATTAAATATCTCCATCATCGGGGCACCTTTTTCGATGAAACTAAAGGCCAACCTGGGTTTTAAGTAAAACCCATTTCAAATATGCCATCCATGGTTTTAAATAAAACATTTTATTTTGCCTGCCTTGGTTTTCACAAAAACCCTGAATTTATCCATGCTTTCACAAATATCATTTGCCCATCAAAACTCAACGTGATCCATATGACATCAATGATTCATGTGACATCAATTACAACATAAAATAACTCAAATTACTAACAATATCCCCCTTTGTCATTGATGGCAACACCTCTAAAGCAAAAACCATAATCACTGCAAAAACCATCTCTGAGAATCAAAGCTGCTCCCCCTAACTCAATAATCTCTATGGAGGTTTTTCCCCCTAACTCAATGCTCTCTTTGGAGGCTGCTCCCCCTAACTCAATGCTCCCCCCTTACTCAAATATCTCCCCCTTTGACATCAATGGAAAAAGGGACACCTATGGGGCTAAAAGATATGACTCTTAAGCTTAGCCCCCTCACCACCTTCTTTCTTGAGGTGATTAATTTTGGGTTGGGAGTACTTTTACTCCCATATTACATTGTTTCTTTCCTCTATCAACTTCCTTCTATGTTTTTGTGATATCCTTCTCTTGATGAATTACTTGATCTTCTTGTCTAGAACTTGTTTGACCTTCTTGCCTTGAACCTGTTTGACCTTATTGCCTTGAACCTGTTTGGAATTGAGTCCTACACCATTTTGTAATATGACCAAAGTTATTGCAATTAAAACACTTGATATTGTAGCCTTTGGATGGTGCCCATGTCCTGAATTCATTCTTAAAATAATTTCCATATCCATTCCTTTCTTGAACCCTATATTGTGAAGCTCTGTTTTCATGACCATTATGACCATGAATTCTGAATTATGAAGCTCTAAAACCAAAACCATGTTGCTCATTTCCTTTGCACTAAAAATATCTATGACCAATCCTATTACATAAGAAGCAATGCCCCTAAAAACCATACCTTCTTCCTTTGAGGTTTCTTCTAGAAAAATCAAACTTCTTTGATCCATAGACCCTGTAGTGTATAGCCCTATGTCCAAATCCATTACAAGAAAAATAATGTCCTTGAAAAGCCCTTTGTTCATGCCTTGGTTCTTCATACCTTTCTTGACCATTATCCTTATGATCATTTTCAACTTGTGCATTGCATCCTTGAACCTTTTTTGTAGCATCTAAAACTTCTTCCTTAGTTTCTTCCTTGCTTTTCTCTTCAAGAATTTTTTTTCCCTTTGAGCTTGATTCACCTCTCTCAAAACAAGAATCAAACTAAATATTTGGAGCCATATGAACTTTGGAACTTTCCTCACAAATCTTAGGTGCTTCCTTGCTTTAATTTTTTAGAAATTCCTTTCCTTTTGAGTGTGATTTTTCTTGGAAGTAAGATACAACCTTAAAATAAGTTTTCACTCCTTTTTGAACCTTTTCATCTAATGTATCATGTCTTGCCATGGTTACCCTTAGTTCTTCATTCATCCTTTATTTTATCCTTTTTGCATTTTGAAGCTCTTCTCTGAGATTACTAATTGTTTAAAGTAGTTCTTCTCTAGTTTTGAAATCTGTTCAAATCTTATTTTCAAGATTCCTATATTCTTATTTTAGCCTTTTGATTTCTGATTTTTGTTTACTTAGCTCATCCTCTTCCTTTTATATAACCAAAAGTGAGACTTATTTGTTTTCACTATCATTGAGACCATTATAATCTTCTATAGCAAACAAACTCTCAATATTTCTTTGACCATGCTTGTTTCCTTGATGTGTCATCTCATCTTCACTATCACTGAAACCATTGTAATATCCTGATTTGTGATCTATTTTCCCACACATAAAGCATTGCTCTCTTTCACCTTCTATTCCTAGGAATAGATGTTCTTATTTTTCATCATCTGATTTGTCTTTATCACTATGATCTGAGCTATCACTTGCTTCTACAATGTAGTAAGATTTCTTTGCCTTACAAAAAGTTTTCTTCTTCTCATACCTATTTTGCTTGTATCTGTCATCTTTGTCATGCTTATATTTTCCATCTTCTTTTCTTCTTAGACCATATTTTTCATAATCACCATTTTCTTCATGTGGACACCTGTATGCATAGTGACCAAGATCACCACCCTTGTAGCATTTGACTTTTCTTATATCCCTGAAATTCTTTGAGTCTTTGTTCCTTTTGATGAAGTTAGCTTCCTCATCATTATTTGAACCTCTACTTGTTTCTGAAACTTTCCTTTTCTCTTTATATGAAGCCTTGAATGCAATCTCTTTTATTGGAACTTGATGCTTACTTACAATCATATCATAAGTTGTGAGAGTACCTTGCAATTCTTCCATTGTTAGCTTGGTGATATCCATTGTCTCTTCTATTGTTGAAACCTTAGAATCATATTTCATGGGAAGTGATCTCAAAACCTTTTGAGTAACTTTTAATTATTTCATCTCAAAATCTAGGCCTCTCATGGTGTTAGTAATCTCATCAAAACAAAGTAAAAACTTTGCAATATCTTCAAAATATTTCATTTTCAATTCCTTAAATATTTTTCTATGAGTTTGTAGTTTTGCCAACTTTACCTTGGAATCTCCTTAATAATTATTCTGCAACTTGGTCCACATCTCATTAGCTGAATTACATACCATGAAATTTGAAAAATATGTCTCACGAAGCCCACTCAAAATACAATTCATTGCTCTTGTATTGATCTCAAAAAATTTCTCGATAGTCTTATCTACCTCGGGATCACCTTCAACCCTATACTCTTTTTAAACCATTTGCCATACCTCATATCCTTGTGATATCAAGTAGTTCTTCATCCTCATTGTATTGCCCAAATTTTTCACACCCTTACCTTCAGGCTAAAGGATTCATGCCCAGAAGGGGAATGAGAAAAGGATGGGACAATACCTCGGACGGAGAGGCCCTTTGAAGGTCACACCTCTCGAGGGAGGGGTATAAAGGTGAATTTTTGATGGATGGTGGGGTTCACTAGGAAACTTTGAGTGGCAGTTTCCATGCCTAGGTTGAGAATGGGTTTGATTTGTTTGTTTTATGTTCAATCATTCAGATTCCTAGGTTGGCCAAAATGAAGCTAAGCTATTCTATATGAAAATTCTTATTTCTATGAAGACAACCAACACAAATGAATCCTAATGCGATTAAATACAGAGAATATATAGGATGGAGAAGAGTACACCTAATTTCTGATGTCTGATGAAGATTCTGAAGCTTGTAGGAGTCCAGATCATCCTGAATATGATAGGGTCATCTATAATTGTACAAAATCGTCCCAATTCATAGGTGATCATCTAAGATCACCCACGATCATCAATGACCTAACAAATTTGTTAGGCAAATTCATCAAAAACCTGTAATCAAGAAAACAGACACCAAAAACCAAAAATACAATTGCAAGAATGATGCAAAATGATAGAAATAAGAGTATAGATGCTTGAATGATAAATCCAGATATCAAATTAAATGAGATGCACTATTTTGGTAATTTATTTTGAAATTTATCATGCAATTATGCTAAATGAGGTGAACTCCAAGATGCAAAACAGAAGTAAATTAATCTAATGCACTAATAAATAAAGAAATGAGATAGAAAATGCAAACTCAAGACTCTGATTGCCCCCAAGCTAAATTGTAGATGAGATCATCTGCAATCATACAAGATCATTACCGATCTTGATAGAATCGTCTAAAATTGTAGTCGAATTGTCTGTGATGATCTGAGCTACCTTCGACTGAAACACAATGAAATCCTACAACAAAATTTGAAAACACAAGTATAAAATCCTGCAGGGAGTCAGGGAGAGCCGACAGGGAGAGAGTCAGGGGGATAAACTAAGAAAATCCCAGTTTATATAGGATTAGGGGAAGGTTAGGGGGTTGAGGATCATCCCAATCTGGGAGATCTCCAATGTGGGAATCTCCAACCCTGTAGACACGCTTCTGCCCAAGTTGGAGAGGTCGTTGGAACATAAGCTAATTATGAAAATTCAGTTTTGGGACAAAATCGTCTGGACGTTTTGTTCCAGATGAATTCATCCGATTTGGGATGATATCGTCAGATCGACAATGATATTTTTAGATCGACGATGATATCATCCAACGATCACAACAACTTCTAAAAATGGCACAAAAAATGAGGTGAGTGGTTAACGGGCAGTTTCGGGATTAAAGTTCAAATTTCTAATTTTTACTGATGGTTTAACTGTGCTAATTTTAGGGTGCTACATTTTTCCCCCTCTTTAGCAAATTTTTTGAAGAAAATGCGTTAAATACGAGTTCTTCGCACTTACAATAAAGAAAAAAATTATTCCATTTTTTAGACGATTCTAGGTTGAATCGTACGACTGTTTGCTATGGTGCCCCCTCCAAGTTTTTACCCAAATTGAACATTTGAGGTAAAAGCGCGAAAAAGCAAAATTTGAAAAAATGTCATTTAAAAAAAAATAAAAAATAGGCTAAAAACCCAAATTCATTTTTATTGTTCACTTTCGCTATTTCAGAGCTCTGTAGGCAAAATGGCGCACAGATCGACAGAGGTCCGGTGTGTGTTGCGGGTAAGGATCTAAACCTAGTTTACTATGTTTTTAACTTGATTTACTTGATTTTTAATTTGAATTTTTAAGTGTTTTTGGGTGTCACGGCCATTTTTAGGCCATCGACAACATCGGGATGAAATCGTCCCTATATTTCCGATTTCATCAAGGGACAAAATCGAAGAAATAGGGGCGATCCCGTCCAATAAGGGGTAATCCCCAAATTAAATAATGAAGACAATTTCATCCTATGAAGGACAATTTTATCTAAATTTGGTATGATATCGTCCAATAATGGGTGATATCAACTTTTATGGGATGATTTGATTTTAATGGATTTTTTAATGATTATGTACTAATGATTTTTGTTGTTTTATTGCTTATTTTGCAGAGTGGATTGCTAAAGAGTCGGGAGTGGAAATACAGAGGTCTAAGAGACGACTTGGCCATGCTTGATCAGGTCGAGCAAGATAAATTGGCAGAGGTAGGACTGCAGCATGTGGCAGAGATGCCACAAATTCGGGCTGTCAGTAGCTACTGACAGCCCTAGCAGAGAGATGGTCTTCGAAGTCATCCTGCTTTCGACTACCGACAGGGGAGATGACTCCCACTCTAGAGGATGTATGGAGGATATTGAGGATCCCCATACATGGTCGATTCATGACCCCTTCAACAATCAAGGCCATGCTACGATGAGATTGTGCGATGACCCGAGCTTCATCTTAGAGAAGGGCAAAGTGAACATCGAGGCTTTAAGGTAGATTCCTAGGGTGTCTCAGTTGACCTAGTTTTTGGCAGGGGTGGTGGGTGACCTTCTTCTATGCCACTAGAGCAGATACGGATTACCGTGGCTACTTTCAGATGTGGTCTATGACAAGAGATACCACAGATACAGGTTTGCTTGGTGCAGCTTTGTACTGTGTCATTTATATAGGATCCTTTACGGGGTTGTATACAAGGGTGGTCGATGTCTGGTGCTGACATCGCTCCTACAAGTTTGGTGCTGGGAGCACATTGTGATGCAGAGGCCGGTAGGGCTTCCACTGATAGGAGTTGATTGAGAGAGACCCTAATTTTTCTATTGGTGGCTCTAGAGAGGGTCATAGTGGTGGATATATCTGTCGATATCTCAGAGGTTGTTGGATGACCTCACCTTAGATTGGATCACCTAAAGACCATAAAGAGAGCATCTAGGGTGGGTAAAGGATGGACAGGAATTGGCTCGCATCAGGCAAGTCATCTGGTTGAGGATAGAGCGGAGAGAGGTAGAGCTCCACCATTAGATCGAGTTTTAAGGCAGTTCGGTCTACAGTAGAGGATCCCTAGTCTTAGGGATTATGAGTACTCCTAGACTGTGAAAGATAATACCACATTCAGTGGTGCTCTAAATATGCAATGATTTTGGAGTCAGGATGTTGATGATGCCCCCATTCAACCAGTGTATGGGGACGATGCGAGGATAGTAGACGGATATGATGCCTGATATGCAGGCATCCACCCTCCTCAGATGACGAGGGCACAAGGTATGATGCACGTTGTAGTACAACAGATGGAGAGGCGATGCTAGGCTACCATCGATGCAGTGAGGAGTAACAGAGGGAGGGATTAGCGAACCACAGGATCTAGAGAGACAGAAGCAATCGAAGAGGATGGAGGAGAGG
>JAQPPZ010006184.1:0-72363 GCA_028583015.1 Wollemia nobilis | reverse complement strand
TTTGTAGACACCAAAACAACACCAATCCGATTATGTGACTGCAAACACTGATCGCTTTGACAAACACAGCCCCCAGGGCAGCCCTCAGAGGTCAAACAGTGGTCCTAACCACTTTCATAGCAATTTTGTAAGGTCAAGAGGCAATTTGGCACATTCAGGCACTTTGCTTAGTATTCGTCTCACCCAGGGATGAATTCAAAATGGAATCTGTCTCACCCAGAGATGAATTCTGAATTCATCTCTGGTAGGGACGAATTTTGAGTTTAACGGGCAAAAAGAAGAATGGCGCCAAGTGGCAGCCAGAGACAGTCAGTTGATGACTCCTGCCTTGCACGTGTGTGTGGGTGGACAAATAGGCCATTAGAGGACTGTCACAAGGGCAGTTATGAAAGCCCAAGTCATGGAGGACTCCCCTCCCTCATGGGAAGACATGACTGCCACATGGCACCTATGACCAACACATGGCGCTTATGCTTCCCTCTCAAAAGAGACCCCATGGGTCTATAAAATGTGGGACTTTTCTCACCCATATGGACATATTGGAGGCAATTTCAAGCAACGAAGTGCTGTTCTATTGATTTCCCACTCGCATCGCTTTGATTCACCTTCTCACATCCACTAATCTCTTTCGCAAGGGAGGTTATTGGGTGGCTTTTGGAAGCGTGGATCCAACCCAAACCCAAAATTTGACCACCTCACACCACCAATTTGTAGACATCCCAATCCTAAGAGGTTTTGGACCCATCCCTAGTGGATTGGCTCCAAAATCAAGTGCCAACGGTGGGAGGCCCACTTGGGCACCCCACATTTTCCAAGTTTTGTTTTAAAAGCATTCTAGATTATTGTTTCAAGTTGCATCTCATGTTATTCTGTTTGATTAACTGATAGCTTAAATTTCATAAAATTTTGATTAGATTTTATCATGCCTTTTGTCGCTTTGTTGTCCTACTAACTTGTAGGTGGCGATGTCAAATTCCCGAGGATAGAGGCCAAATTGGGAGAATCCGACCATCTGGGTCATCCCAAAATGGCCCCAATTACATAACCCCCCTATTTGCAGGTGTTTTGGAGGTCTCAGGAGTTGAAATTGGAGCAGTGTCAGTTCGGCTTTTCCAACACAATAGAATTTGTCCCACCCAGGGACGAATTGCAGTCAGAATTCGTCCTGCCCAGGGACGAATTCCAGGTGAAGGCAGATTGGCCGACTGTCTCAATGGAAATGGCCTTTTGGTAATATCTTCTGTCTTCTGTCAGGTTTTCAGGTCATTTGGACTCACTTTATTCACTGTTTCAGACAAATGTTTGTATGCATCTTTTGGCGATTTTAGAGAACAAACACTTCTTATGTGCAGGAGGTGCTACTGACATATTCACTGTTTCTTTGTTCGCAGGAGGAGCAGCAGAGGTCAAGGACTCATCAACATCAACGGCGGCATCGTCTTGGCCCGCCCATCTCAAGTGTGGGCACACGGAAAAAGGAACATTAAGTCTTGATTGTAATCAAATTCTTTTAATGCTCCTAGCCCCTAAAAAGGGAGGAGGCATCTTTGTAACAGAGATCAAGAGAGCTTAACAAAAAGGGTTGTGTTTTCTCTGTTTTCTTGTATCTCATTTCAATGCGTCTCTTTCATTTCATGCATTCTACATTTTTAGGACTTAAGCGTATTTGATTTTGAATTCATCGCAATTAGTGTTTCCTTCGTCCGGAATCTCATGCTTTCAGGCGTAAGTATGTGTGACACCCTAATCATTAGTGCTTTGGTTATCTATTTTTTCTCGGTGCTGCGCTATGTATAGCGCATCCCAAAAAGGGGCATCTGTAGACACCAAAACAACACCAATCCGATTATGTGACTGCAAACACTGATCGCTTTGACAAACACAGCCCCCAGGGCAGCCCTCAGAGGTCAAACAGTGGTCCTAACCACTTTCATAGAAATTTTGTAAGGTCAAGAGGCAATTTGGCACATTCAGGCACTTTGCTCAGTATTCGTGTCACCCAAGGATGAATTCAAAATGGAATCCGTCTCACCCAGAGACGAATTCTGAATTCATCTCTGGTAGGGACGAATTCTGAGTTTAACGAGCAAAAAGAAGAATGGCGCCAAGTGGCAGCCAGAGATAGTCAGTTGATGACTCCTACCTCGCACGCATGTGTGGGTGGACAAATAGGCCGTTAGAGGACTGTCACAAGGGTAGTTATGAAAGCCCAAGTCATGGAGGACTCCCCTCCCTCATGGGAAGACATGACCGCCACATGGAACCTATGACCAACACATGGCGCTTATGCTTCCCTCTCAAAAGAGACCCCATGGGTCTATAAAAGGTGGGACTTTTCTCACCCAGATGGACAGATTGGAGGCGATTTCAAGCAACGAAGTGCTATCCGATTGATTTCCCACTCGCATCCCTTTGATTCACCTTCTCACATCCACTAATCTCTTTCACAAGGGAGGTTATTGGGTGGCTTTTGGAAGCGTGGATCCAACCCAAACCCAACATTTGACCACCTCACACCACCAATTTGTAGACATCCCAATCCTAAGAGGTTTTGGACCCATCCCTAGTGGATTGGCTCCAAAATCAAGTGCCAACGGTAGGAGGCCCACTTGGGCACCCCACATTTTCCAAGTTTTGTTTTAAAACATTCTAGATAATTGTTTTAGGTTGCATCTCATGTTATTCTGTTTGATTAACTGATAGCTTCAATTTCATAACATTTTGATAAGATTTTATCATGCCTTTTGTCGCTTTGTTGTCCTACTAACTTGCAGGTGGCGATATCGAATTCCCGAGGATAGAGGCCAAATTGGGAGAATCTGACCATCTGGGTCGTTCCAAAATGGCCCCAATTACATAACCCACCTATTTGCAGGTGTTTTGGATGTCTTAGGAGTCGACATTGGAGTGGTGTCAGTTCGGCTTTTCCAACACAATAGAATTCGTCCCACCCAGGGACGAGTGCGATGTAGATCAGTCCCGCCTGGGGACGAATTCTAGGTGAAGGCAGATTGACCGACTGTCTCAGTGGCAATGGCCTTCTGGTAATATCTTCTATCTTCTGTCAGGTTTTTAGGTCATTAAAAGGTGGTACTTTTCTCACCCATATGGACAGATTGAAGGTGATTTCAAGCAACGAAATGCTGTCCGATTGATTTACCACTCGCATCCCTTTGATTCACCTTCTCACATCCACTAATCTATTTCACAAGGGAGGTTATTGGGTGGCTTTTGGAACCGTGGATCCAACCCAAACCCAAAATTTGACCACCTCACACCACCAATTTGTAGACATCCCAATCCTAAGAGGTTTTGGACCCATCCCTAGTGGATTGGCTCCAAAATCAAGTGCCAATGGTGGGAGGCCCACTTGGGCACCCCGCATTTTCCAAGTTTTGTTTTAAAAGCATTCTAGATTATTGTTTCAGGTTGCATCTCATGTTATTCTATTTGATTAACTGATAGCTTCAATTTCATAACATTTTGATTAGATTTTATCATGCCTTTTGTCGCTTTGTTGTCCTACTAACTTGCAGGTGGCGATATCGAATTCACGAGGATAGAGGCCAAATTGGGAGAATCCGACCATCTGGGTCGTCCCAAAATGGCCCCAATTACATAACCCCCCTATTTGTAGGTGTTTTGGAGGTCTCGAGAGTTGACATTGGAGAGGTGTTAGTTCGGCTTTTCCAACACAATAGAATTCGTCCCACCAAGGGACGAATTGCAGTCAGAATTCGTCCTGCCCAGGGACGAATTCCAGGTGAAGGCAGATTGGTCGAGTGTCTCAGTGGCAATGGCCTTCTGGTAATATCTTCTGTCTTCTGTCAGGTTTTCAGGTCATTTGGACTCACTTTATTCACTGTTTCAGACAAATGTTTGTATGCATCTTTTGGCGATTTTAGAGAACAAACACTTCTTATGTGCAGCAGGTGCTACTGACATATTCGCTGTTTCTTTGTTCACAGGAGGAGCAGTAGAGGTCAAGGACTCATCAACATCAGCGGCGGCATCGTCTTGGCCGGCCCATCTCAAGTGTGGGCACGCGGAAAAAGGAACATTAAGTCTTGATTGTAATCAAATTCTTTTAACGCTCCTAGCCCCTGAAAAGGGAGGATGCATCTTTGTAACAGAGATCAAGAGAGATTAATAAAAAGGGTTGTGTTTTCTCCATTTGCTTGTATCTCATTTCAATGCGTCTCTTTCATTTCATGCATTCTACATTTTTAGGACTTAAGCGTATTTGATTTTGAATGCATCGCAATTAGTGTTTCCTTCATTCGAAATCTCGTGCTTTCAGGCGTAAGTATGTGTGACACCCTAATCATTAGTGCTTTGGTTATCTCTTTTTTCTCAGTTCTGCGCTATGCACAGCGCATCCCAAAAATGTGCATCTGTAGACACCAAAACAACACCAATCCGATTATGTGACTGCAAACACTGATCGCTTTGACAAACATAGCCCCCAGGGCAGCCCTCAGAGGTCAAACAGTGGTCCTAACCACTTTCATAGCAATTTTGTAAGGTCAAGAGGCAATTTGGCACATTTAGACACTTTGCTCAGTATTCGTCTCACCCAGGGACGAATTCAAACTGGAATCCGTCTCACCCAGGGACGAATTCTGAATTCATCTCTGGTAGGGACGAATTCTGAGTTTAACGGGCAAAAAGAAGAATGGCGCCAAGTGGCAGCCCAGAGATAGTCAGTTGATGACTCCTACCTCGCACGCATGTGTGGGTGGACAAATAGGTCGTTAGAGGACTGTCACAAGGGTAGTTATGAAAGCCCAAGTCATGGAGGACTCCCCTCCCTCATGGGAAGACATGACCGCCACATGGCACCTATGACCAACACATGGCGCTTATGCTTCCCTCTCAAAAGAGACCCCATGGGTCTATAAAAGGTGGGACTTTTCTCACCCAAAATGGACAGATTGGAGGCGATTTCAAGCAACGAAGTGCTGTCCGATTGATTACCCACTTGCATCCCTTTGATTCACCTTCTCACATCCACTAATCTCTTTCACAAGGGAGGTTATTGGGTGGCTTTTGGAAGCGTGGATCCAACCCAAATCCAACATTTGACCACCTTACACCACCAATTTGTAGACATCCCAATCCTAAGAGGTTTTGGGCCCATCCCTAGTGGATTGGCTCCAAAATCAAGTGCCAACGGTGGGAGGCCCACTTGGGCACCCCCACATTTTCTAAGTTTTATTTTAAAACAATTCTAGATTATTGTTTTAGGTTGCATCTCATGTTATTCTGTTTGGTTAACTCATAGCTTCAATTTCATAACATTTTGATCAGATTTTATCATGCCTTTTGTCGCTTTGTTGTCCTACTAACTTGCAGGTGGCGATATCGAATTCCCGAGGATAGAGGCCAAATTGGGAGAATCCGACCATCTGGGTCGTCCCAAAATGGCCCCAATTACATAACCCCCCTATTTGCAGGTGTTTTGGAGGTCTCGGGAGTCGACATTGGAGTGGTGTCAGTTCGGCTTTTCCAACACAATAGAATTCGTCCCACCCAGGGACGAATTGCAGTCAGAATTCGTCCTGCCCAGGGACGAATTCCAGGTGAAGGCAGATTGGCCGACTGTCTCGATGGCAATGGCCTTCTGGTAATATCTTCTATCTTCTGTCAGGTTTTTAGGTCATTTGGACTCACTTTATTCACTGTTTTAGACAAATGTTTATATGCATCTTTTGGCGATTTTAGAGAACAAACACTTCTTATGTGCAGTAGGTGATACTGACATCTTCGTTGTTTCTTTGTTCGTAGGAGGAGCAGCAGAGGTCAAGGACTCATCAACATCAACGGTGGCATCATCTTGGCCCGCCCATCTCAAGTGTGGGCACGCGGAAAGAGGAACCTTAAGTCTTGATTGTAATCAAATTCTTTTAACGCTCCTAGCCCCTGAAAAGGGAGGAGGCATCTTTGTAACAGAGATCAAGAGAGTTTAATGAAAGGGTTGTGTTTTCTCCATTTGCTTGTATCTCATTTCAATGCGTCTCTTTCATTTCATGCATTCTACATTTTTAGGACTTAAGCGTATTTGATTTTGAATGCATCGCAATTAGTGTTTCCTTTGTCCGGAATCTCGTGCTTTCAGGTGTAAGTATGTGTGACACCCTAATCATTAGTGCTTTGGTTATCTATTTTTTCTCGGTGCTGTGCTATGCACAGCGCATCCCAAAAAGGGGCATCTGTAGACACCAAAACAGCACCAATCCGATTATGTGACTGCAAACACTGATCGCTTTGACAAACACAGCCCCAGGGCAGCCCTCAGAGGTCAAAAAGTGGTCCTAACCACTTTCATAGCAATTTTGTAAGGTCAAGAGGCAATTTGGTACATTTAGACACTTTGCTCAGTATTCGTCTCACCCAGGGACGAATTCAAAATGGAATCCGTCTCACCCAGAGACGAATTCTGAATTCGTCTCTGGTAGGGACGAATTCTGAGTTTAACGGGAAAAAAGAAGAATGGCGCCAAGTGGCAGCCAGAGACAGTCAGTTGATGACTCCTGCCTCGCACGCGTGTGTGGGTGGACAGATAGGCCGTTAGAGGACTGTCACAAGGGCAGTTATGAAAGCCCAAGTCATGGAGGACTCCCCTCCCTCATGGGAAGACATGACCGCCACATGGCACCTATGACCAACACATGGCGCTTATGCTTCCCTCTCAAAAGAGACCCCATGGGTCTATAAAAGGTGGGACTTTTCTCACCCAAAAGGACAGATTGGAGGCGATTTCAAGCAACGAAGTGCTGTCCGATTGATTACCCACTTGCATCCTTTTGATTCACCTTCTCACATCCACTAATCTCTTTCGCAAGGGAGGTTATTGGGTGGCTTTTGGAAGCGTGGATCCAACCCAAATCCAACATTTGACCACCTTACACCACCAATTTGCAGACATCCCAATCCTAAGAGGTTTTGGGCCCATCCCTAGTGGATTGGCTCCGAAATCAAGTGCCAACGGTGGGAGGCCCACTTGGGCACCCCCGCACTTTCTAAGTTTTATTCTAAAAGCATTCTAGATTATTGTTTCAGGTTGCATCTCATGTTATTCTATTTGGTTAACTCATAGCTTCAATTTCATAACATTTTGATCAGATTTTATCATGCCTTTTGTCGCTTTGTTGTCCTACTAACTTGCAGGTGGCGATATCGAATTCCCGAGGATAGAGGCCAAATTGGGAGAATCCGACCATCTGGGTCATCCCAAAATGGCCCCAATTACATAACCCCCCTGTTTGCAGGTGTTTTGGAGGTCTCGAGAGTCGACATTGGAGCGGTGTCAGTTCGGCTTTTCCAACACAGTAGAATTCGTCCCACCCAGGGACGAATTGCAGTCAGAATTCGTCCTGCCCAGGGACGAATTCCAGGTGAAGGCAGATTGGCCGACTGTCTCAGTGGCAATGGCCTTCTGGTAATATCTTCTGTCTTCTGTCAGGTTTTCAGGTCATTTGGACTCACTTTATTCACTGTTTTAGACAAATGTTTATATGCATCTTTTGGCGATTTTAGAGAACAAACACTTCTTATTTGCAGCAGGTGCTACTGACATCTTCGTTGTTTCTTTGTTCGCAGGAGGAGCAGCAGAGGTCAAGGACTCATCAACATCAGCGACGGCATCGTCTTGGCCCGCCCATCTCAAGTGTGGGCACGCGAAAAGAGGAACCTTAAGTCTTGATTGTAATCAAATTCTTTTAACGCTCCTAGCCCCTAAAAAGGGAGGAGGCATCTTTGTAACAGAGATCAAGAGAGTTTAATGAAAGGGCTGTGTTTTCTCCATTTGCTTGTATCTCATTTCAATGCGTCTCTTTCATTTCATGCATTCTACATTTCTAGGACTTAAGCGTATTTGATTTTGAATGCATCGCAATTAGTGTTTCCTTCGCCCGAAATCTCGTGCTTTCGATGGCGATCACGGTGGGACCCTGTTCCCCGGTTTTTAAGATCAAGAAACTGATTAAATTTTTGTGTTTTGTGCTTGACAGGTACATTTTTTTTTGTTGCAGATCGTTATTCGTCTCTCGATCGTGACGAATTCTTTATCGTAATTCGTCTGACCCTGAGAAAAATTCAAATTCGTCTCTGGCAGGGACAAATTCTGTTCTGAAATTCGTCTCACATAGGGACGAATTCTTGCCTGTGGATTTTTAGAGTAGAAATTCAGAAGCAACCGGTCCAGGCAGAGAAGAGGTAGGGATTTTTATAATCTCTGTTAAATTTTTCTGTTTCTGTTCTTGTTCCTTTGATTGTTTTCATTTTATCCTGCATTGCTTAGGGAAAGTCATTTATGCTTGTTTCATTTTCGCTAAATAAAATGAATCCCACACACTTCACGCAATAACTTTAAACCAAGGAGCTGGTCGTAAGACCCCAGCCCTTGAGCAAGACCAACGGTGGGTTCATCACCACCTTGGCTTAGCTTTGCATCCATTTCCCCGATTGTCACTGTTGTTAGGCGTAAATCCTGATGAAAGCTGACCGAGTGTCACTGGGGTGATTCCCATGCACGCGAGGATAAGTCTTCTATGGTAGGTGTCATTAACAGGACAATCCCCCTTCCGTACCGCCTACGTACCACGTACCTTCTGCTCTCACGTACCTATAGTCTCCCTCTCGTAAGGGCGGGTATATAGAGAGGTTGGTATATCGGCCTGGTTGGTATATTGAAGGGGCGACCATTTTGGGAGTTATATGAGCCTTCATTATGCATTTAAACGTTCTTCAAAAACATTCAAAAAACAAAACAAAACATCAAAATGCACTAAACCAGTTTAGGACACACCATTAATCCTTAAAAGAGATAATCACGATTTTTGTATGTGTGTGTTCATTTCTTCTTAGTGTAGACAAAAAGAAAAATCATCATAAATGAGATAAAAATCTACTTAGATAGTAGAGAAGCACCGCAATGGTGTACACCCGTAGCCAAGCCCAATCAAGGGCAGAAGCTCCGGAAGGTACACAAGAAGCAGGCACAAGTCACCTTCGCTTCAGTCCTGAGGACTTGGTCATACCGCCTTATCGGTCTGGCCTACAAAAGAATCCATGTCAGAATCCTCGATGGGGTATGCCCATTCAAAATAGCCCCTTTCGGGAAGACGCTTTACATGTAGACCTTGATGTAAATAGAGAATCACCTTCTGAGGTTAGACATGAGTGGCCACAGCGTGATGAAGTGCTAGAGAGGCACACTGTCCATTTGGAGGGACAACGTGGATATGGCGTCCCTTCTTTACCTCCCATCAGGACAGAAAGACAAAATCCAGAGCGCAGGGCTCCTTACACAGGGCGAGCTAACTCCGCCCGCCCCTTTCAAACCAATGAAAGGGAGTACGAGGAAAGCCATCGCATTCCTCGAGGACAACAAACAGTGTGGGAACCTTGCATTTCCGCCCTTGCTAGGTATCATGATCATACATCGAGGCCAGAGCCTCGAGTAAATGTCGCCTACCTCGACAGAGGGAAGCGACCCATTGAAATTTTAGATCATCAAGATCGAGGCAAACACATAGGAGAAACATTCCAACCTCCTGAGCAAAATAGGGTAGACCAAATTGACCCGATAGTCGCCAGACATGCCACCCGTCAAGCCCAAATCGCATGGCTTAAACAAAGTCATCAGGAGATAGAGTATCGACACCGCTTGGATAGAGAGCGCATGCAACGCGAAGCGGATGAGTTACGCTATGAACTACCTGAGAGGGGGCCAACCCCTCGCACCCAAAGAGCCAAACAATATGAGAGGCATAATCCGTTGGTGCAGGACAGGTCTCCACGACCTCGTCAAGCTTTGCCTCCGAGACCTTATAGACCCGAGAGGGAGGCCACTCCCCGAAACAATGATGGGTACCTTCAGCAAGGATCCAATCAGGGTTATAGGTCTCGCCCAGAGACTCCTCAAGAATTTTATGAGGAGTATGAACCAGAAATAGAACATGCTGAAACTCCCCATCAAGGCAGGAGGGCTGCCATTCGACCACCCCTCCATAGGCCTCCAGTCTCCCATAACTTACAACGGGAGCAAACAAGAGAGGAAGAAATAAAATCTTCCGATGCATACAAAGCGCTATTAGAGCGTTTAGAGTCTATGGAGACAAAAGCTTCTGGGCATCAAAAGCCCACATTACGTCAACTCCGCAGTCATCCAGTGCATCCCTCAGTGCCCACACCTCTTTACCCCGAACACTTCAAGTTGCCTCAATTGGCAATCTTTAAAGGTGAAGAGGACGCACAAGAACATGTCACAAGATTCCTAAGTCAATGCTTCGGCATCCAAGATAATGACGCATTGTTGCTTAGGACATTCATAACCACATTCGCAGGCCCTGCCTCGGATTGGTTCACACAATTACCCAAACACAGCATAAGCAACCTAGATCAATTAGTAGATGCGTTTCTTGAACGCTTTGCCTTCAACACAAGGAAGAAGGCATCACTGAGTGATCTGGCTAGCCTCAGGCAATTTGAGGAAGAAACAATGGCAGCATATGGGAATCGATGGAGAGCTTTGCTTTCTAAGTTACCTTACCGTCCCCCTATGTCTGATCTCACACAGATGTTCACAAAAAGTTGCTTGAAATCGATCTCTGGGCTATTGCAGCTATAGCAATACGCCAGCTTAGAAGAAGCTTTGGCACAAGCCAAAGTTATAGAAGAGATCAAAATAGGCGAAGGCGCAATCGCCAAGCCTAAAAAGAAAGAGTGGAATAAAACCACTAAGATCGGGACAACGCAATCACAACATGCTGCGGTTAACCAAGTTGCGATAAATGTTCCCGTGCCTGTGCAAGAAATGCAGCCCCAAAAGGCTAATTACCAGGCAGTGCCTCCTGGTTATGAAAGAGATAATAGAAGGCAGGAGCAGAATCAGCAGCGTCGCCCTAGGCGACAATTCACCCCTTACACGGAGTCCAGGGACTCCCTATTTGACCGCTTGTCGACGGCAAATTTAGTCACTCTGCCATAAATCCAAACTATAGACCCTAACGCTCCTAAGCCTAGGGGATACAGAGAGGAATTGTATTGTAGATTCCATAGGCGCAGAGGACACGACTTGAATGGATGCTGGAAATTCAAAGAATTAATCCAAGATTTGATCGACAATAGAACATTGGCCGTGGACAACCCCATAGCGCCAAATAATCAACAAATGGGGGTATTCAAGGACCCTTTGCCTCGCCCACGAAGCACAGGCAAAACCTCTCTAGATTAACGAGGTGCGACAGAATCTTCCCATGCAAGGATTTGTGGGAATGATTAGTATAGTGACAAGGAACAAAAAGTACCCGACAGTTGCCCCCGAGGTAGCTACGAGGGAAGTTCCGACAACATCGCAGCCTCAACAACGCCCAACGCAGTTGCCTCCGCCTAGACCCGAGGTCACGATACGGACCAAACTCACGCAGAGTTTGCGGACCACATCGGCTAGGCTGTCCATTTACGAGCTTATTCAACAATCAACACCCCATAGGGAAGCTCTTATGGACATTTTAAAAGCCATCGAATTACAGACCTCACGAAGCAAATTCTTTCAACAACTTCGTGGGACATGTGAAACGATGTACGGAGCCGGTCATCACCTTCGGAGAAGATGAAGTCAAAACAATATCGAATGACATGGCAGATCCACCCCTGCACGTTATCGCGCGGGTCAACGGGATCCCGTACAAGAGAGTGTTGGTAGATACTGGCTCGTCCAATAACATCATTACCACTACAGCCTTAAAACATTTGAAGCTGCCCACCTCTCACATCACAGCCTCCACGTACACACTGCGAGCTTTCAACGATGCAATATGCTCGACAGTCGGCACAGTTGTTCTGTCTGTCCAGGTAGGACAAAAGACAATACCTACATTGTGCCATGTGTTGGAAGGCGAGATGGCTTATAATATACTGCTAGGGCGGCCTTGGATCAGGGACATGAAGTGTGTCCCTTCGATCGCTCACCAGTGCTTAAAGTATGCTTTTGAAGGAGAAATACATGTAGTCCCAATGGACTTAGAGCCCTTCAAGTATTGCAATGCGGTACAATTCATGCCTCAATCGACCCTCCCTTCAACGCATTTGGATTTCCAGTTAAATCCATCTAAACAGGGTCCAATACCGCAGGCACCACTGGTGACCAAATCAACAAAATCCCAGCCAGGTGAGTCTTCATCATCTCGCTCCTTCATTATCAATGCCACTTGCCATGGCCAAACAGAAGGACAAGGGAAAACAGATCATGGAAGAGGCTAAGCCCCTAGAAGAGGGGTTGCCCACAATTTCAACGATATCAACGGAAGAAACACCTCACACAGCAGAAGCGGAGACTCCTAAAATGCCGAACATGGAATGGACTCAGGAAGGACTCCCGTTTCCTCCCACCCAATCATCAACAATCACTGTTGAAATGGCCAATACGGGCCTGGGGGAGTATTTAGTGCAAAATGTTGTGGCAACCCCCGCATTGGAGTCAAGTACAAGACATGGGAAGACCTCGCCTTCCCATAGGGACAGTTGTTCCTCTAGGCTACCCACCAAACCGGACAAATTTTGTGTATGGGGGCCTTGATCATGGTCTAGAACCATGCAAACAAAAGGAAGCAGACAAAGAGCCTTTTGTTGAAAATATCAACTATCTCATCAAACCCGAAATTTGCCCTAAGATATCTCGGCCAATGCAATTGGCATGGATACGGGCTAGGCAGATATGAGCAAGGGATGCGTGTCCTTTGCCAACCAAGATATCAGATGCCATATGATAAGTCAGGAGTAGGGTTCAACCACCCCCTGCCCTTAGACATCTTGGTCAAAAATATGCAAGGCCTAGAAATAGGCAACAAGGGGGGATTGGCACCAGATCCTTATGCCAACCCAAATACAGAATATACCTTGGGAGATTACCTCCCATGGTCAACAAACACCCTTGGCAACAGTAGTAATCCCTCTCCTTTGCTAGAGAGAGGTGAAAGTTCGGAGATTAATCCTCAAAGAGAACATCAACGGCTTCCAGAGAAGCTATTCCCCTTAGAGGTTCCAGTTGAATCAATACAGATGTCAAGAGAATCGGGTCCCTCCACCAAGAGTGGAACAACCGCAATGGGACCGGATTAACTTGCCGGAACAAGGAGAACCCTCAACGTCGCAAGCAATCGTTGCTCGAAGAGAATGAACATTTTTGGGTCTCCGAAAGTGATTCAGAAGATGAGACTGAGATGGACTATCTCAGACATGCACGACGGCATCACCGCCCTTTAACTCATGAAGATCTAATGGGACAGATGGGCATACTGCTAGGGCATGAATGGTGGGTAGACCCAGCAAGGTGGGACCAAGTGTTGGATCCATGGCTCCAAATTCACGATGAGCACCGTCCACCCCGAGATCCTATCATGACATCAGTACCGAGGGAAGACCCCGTCTTCCTATCAACACATAGGGCCGATCCGTTCATACCCGTCCCTATAGAACCAGATCCAGAGCATAGGGAGCACCTAGAATGTTCGAGCTATAACACCCACGGTAATGGAGACCAAATTCATTCCATCCACATGATCTCCATTGATTTGACCGCACCCATCCGCAATCCGGCCGATCCATCACTGGTCATTGCATCTAGACATAGATGCCATCGACTGGGATCGCGTCAATTCACCTTTATCACCATCAGAGTACTGGCCTTTCGGTGAAATGCCTCATTTGACCCCAAGGACAACTCAAGATATTTTTCAGAGTTAAAGAGGGACCCGAGGTTCCAAACGTAGATTTAAACTCAGCCAATGATATCCATTTGATCCCGACTCCACATCAGTTGGAGGAAGGATCCCACATGTCAGTCGAGGAAACGACTGACGTAGACATCGGCTTAGACCCAATGAATCCACAGATTCTCAAGCTGGGGGTAAGTCTTATCCCCTGAAGAGCAAGCCGACTACATTGCCCTTCTCAAAGCGAAGAAGGAGGTTTTTGCATGGTCATACAGAGACATGCCGGGACTAGACCCGTAGCTAGTCACGCATAATTTAACGCTTGATCCGACAATCAAGCCCGTAAAGCAAAAACTACGAAAGATGCACCCAACAGTGGCCTTGATGGTCAAAGATGAATTGCAAAAGCTGTTGGATGCACAGTTTGTCATCTGCATGGATTATCCGCCATGGTTGTCCAACATGGTTCCCGTCAAGAAGCCCGACGGGAGGATTCGCATATGCACCGATTTTTGAGATCTAAACAAAGCGAGTCCTAAGGATGATTTCCCCTTGCCCAAGCATCGACGCGTTAGTAGACGCTACAACAGGTCATGAAATGCTCTCCCTAATGGATGGCTTCTCAGGATACAATCAAATTCGTATCAATCCTGAAGACCAACTTAAAACGGCGTTCACAACGCCTTGGGGGACATTTTGTTATAAGGTCATGCCTTTTGGCCTTAAAAATGCTGGCGCTACCTACCAACGTGCCATGACGTATATCTTCCATGATTACATGCACAAAACTTTGGAAGATTACATGGATGATTTGTTAGCCAAGTCTCTTTTGCGCTCAGATCATCTCGGTGACTTAAGCAAGATTCTCGATCGCCTCATAGAGCATAAGGTCAGACTGAATCCCAAGAAGTGCGTATTTGGCGTCACATCTGGAAAACTCTTGGGTTTTATAGTCTCAAAATGAGGCATCGAAGTGGACCCAAAGAAAGTCAAGGCAATCCTTGAAATGGCTCCCCCAACCACTATCAAGCAGCTCAGAAGTCCGCAAGGAAAGGTCGCGTCGATTAAACGCTTCATAGCGCAATTATCTGACAAATGCCGACCCATGAACAAATTATTGCACAAGGGGGTTACATTTCACTGGGATGACGAGTGCCAGTCAACCTTTGACGAAATCAAACAATACTTGGCTTCGCCACCAGTATTGGCACCACCTAGACCAGGAGTGCCATTCTACTTATACATCTCAGCCATTGAGGTGGCACTGGGCGCCATGCTAGCCCAAAAGAATGAACTTCACAAAGAACAGGCTACTTATTATCTTAGCCGCACCCTGGTCGGTTACGAACTTAACTATGCATACGTTGAAAAACTCTGCTTGGCAGTGGTGTTTGCTACCAAAAAGCTACGCCACTACATGCCGAGCAACACTACGTATGTTGTGTCTAAGGAGAATCCATTGCGATACATGATGAGTCGTACTTATCATAGTAGTCGCACGACGAAATGGATCATGTTGTTGACGGAATTTGACATAGAGTTTATTGGACAAAAATCTATCAAAGGACAAGTCATAGCCGATCAACTAGCAGAGGCTCCTCTTGAAGACGATCAGCCTCTGGTCATAGAACTACCCGATGATGGGGTCTTCCATGTCTCAGAATCGCCAGATTCTGATGAGCTTGAGTCACAGGCCGACATAACCCTATTCTTTGATGGTTCTAAATGTGAGCAAGGTGGTGGTGCGGGAATTGTATTCTTCACACTGTAGGGTGCTCCAATGCCCCTGTCATTTAAATTAAACTTCCAGTGCACCAACAATAATGCAGAATATGAAGCCTTGCTCCTAGGTCTTCAGACAGCAATCGCCATGAACATCAAACAACTGAACATATTTGGTGATTCGTTGTTAATAGTCAATCAAGTCAAAGGGGTATATCAATGCAAATGCCCAGTTCTGAAGGCCTATAAAGCCCTTGTGGACAAATTCTTGGCAAAACTTGAGTGGTATGACATCGAGGCACTCCCTCGATCATCGAATCATTTTGCGGACACAATGGCCTCATTGGGGTCACTAATCCCGCAAGACCTTTCCGGTGATATGACAACCATTCAAGTCAAAACCTTATCGCAATCCATGATGGAGCGTGCAAGCTCAGACTTGACGCCAGGAATCCACATGATCCAGATTGAACCATCCTCGGATAAGTTCTTTCGAATCCGAGATCGTCCGAAACGTGCCAACTCGGGGTCCTTGTTTTCCCCCACTCCCACTAATAGCAACACAATGCTATTCTTACAAGTTCTATCCCATTCAAGCATTTGTTAGGGAAGAACTTCAAAAGGGATTGGCTGTTCATACTGTCGAGGTTTTCGATCAACAGGACTGGTATTTACCCATTAGAGACTACCTCAAGTTAGGTAATCTTCCCTTTGGATTGACGCACGCCGCAAAACGAACATTCAAGCAGAAAGCGGCTAAGTATGTCTTGATAGGAGACATTTTGTATCGTCGCAGCTATGACGGAATTCTTCTTCGTTGTTTGGACCAGCAAGAGTCCACTTGGGCAGTCGCCCAAGCGCACGACGGTACATGTGGTGGCCACTTTAGTGGTATGGCCATTGCAAAGCGCATTCTTCGCATGGGATATTATTGGCCATCTTTAGAGCGAGATTGTTGCGCATATGTCAAGAAGTGCGTGAAATGTCAACATCATGCCAATTTGATGCACGTACCTTCCCAGGCCTTGCAGGCAGTCCAGTCTGCTTGGCCATTTTTGCAATGGGGCTTCGATCTAATTGGAAAGATCTCCCCTGCATCATCAGGCCGTCACACGTTTATCATAACGGCCACAGAGTATTTTACTAAATGGGTGGAAGCAATTCCGTTAACCTCTACGACAGGACCCCGCATTGTGGAGTTCATCTTGCATAACATCATATGTCATTTTGGTATTCCATCCAAAATAATCTCGGATAATGGGCCATCATTCAAGAACAAAGACGTGCGTGCTTTGACCACAAAGTACAAAATTCAGCACAGCTTTTCAACACCCTATTATCCGCAAGCAAATGGGCAAGCAGAGGCGTCAAACAAAATGCTAGTCACCATCCTTAAAAAGACGGTCGCAGACAGTCATAAGGATTGGCACATCCAAATCCCACTTGCCCTTTGGGCTTATCGCACTAGCATTCGAACGCCAACTGGGGCAACTCCGTTTTTGCTCGTGTATGGCTCAGAGGCAGTAATGCCTCTCGAGTTGGAAATTCCTTCCCTCCGCATATCAATGCAGGAGTTCATCGATGATGACACTGCACGGCAAGCCCGATTAGACCAACTTACGTTGCTTGACGAACGACGCGTTAATGCTCTCGAGCACTTACGTATCTACCAAGAGCGGCTTAAGAAAGCTTACAACATGAAAGTTCACCTAAGGGACTTTCGGGTTGGTGATTTGGTTTTGAAGGAAAACCAACAGAACTCTAATTTGCCGTCCCACCTAAGGGACAAGTTCACGGCAAATTGGTTAGGTCCATATGTCATTGATAGCAAAATAGGACCCGGGACGTACCGGCTAGCTTCTCTTGACGGTATCAAGGAAACAGAACCCTTGAATATCAGTCATTTGCGACCATTTTATATATAAGAGAGCCATGTCCCAAAAAATGCTCCAAGGATCCATAAAATCGCTTGGTCAAAAACACAAAAGCTCCAAGGATTATCGCAATCACTTGGTCAAACCAAAAAGCTCCAAGGATTATCGCAATCACTTGGTCAAAACCAAAAAGCTCCAAGGATTATCGCAATCACTTGGTCAAAACCAAAAAGCTCCAAGGATTATCGCAATCACTTGGTCAAACCAAAAAGCTCCAAGGATTATCGCAATCACTTGGTCAAACCCAAAAAGCTCCAAGGATTATCGCAATCACTTGGTCAAAACCCAAAAAGCTCCAAGGATTATCGCAATCACTTGGTCAAACCAAAAAGCTCCAAGGATTATCGCAATCACTTGGTCAAAACCCAAAAAGCTCCAAGGATTATCGCAATCACTTGGTCAAAACCCAAAAAGCTCCAAGGATTATCGCAATCACTTGGTCAAATCAAAAATGCTCCAAGGATTATCGCAATCACTTGGTCACCCCAAAAGCTCCAAGGATTATCACAATCACTTGGTCAAAACATCAAAAGCTCCAAGGATTATCGCAATCACTTGGTCAACCCAAAAAGCTCCAAGGATTATCGCAATCACTTGGTCACCCCAAAAGCCCCAAGGATTATCGCAATCACTTGGTCACCAAAATGCTCCAAGGATGTCCACAATCACTTGGTCAAAAATAAAAAATAATCAAAAACAACAAAAATTTGCATCTCATTTCTAGGCATACTCAAACTCATCAATAGAGAGCTCTTCTCGCACCTCATATTCATATTCACAAAAATCAATACATCAAAAATACAAAAATATGTAGCTGCATTAAGCATTGCATCCATACATTGCATATTTGTGGTCGTACAGGTCAAAGGCACCATAAGGCTGTAATTGCTCTGCTAGTCCATCTTGTTCCACACTGTTCCATTTTACAAAAACAACAAAAACACCATGCATTGCTTTTTACCACACTAGAGTCAGTGGTCTTTTAATGTATCAAGAGTTTTCGTGATTCAGTCATCATTTTCCTCTTTAGCCATGTAATGTATCAAGTCAGACAGATTTTACGAAGGTAGAGTTAAACTTGAAATACACCTTGTTACGTAACATCCCAACACACATAAAAACACATAAAACAATTCCTAAGTTGTGTGAACGAAAGATGAAACCTGTAGGGTAATCCAGGTCACCAAAAGCGAAACGGTTATCTTGCTCATCCCCCTGTGCGAATGACCCCAAGAATGCTGAGAGTTGGCAAAAGGACAAGCATCCTCCCTACCCAATTCCCTAAGAATCCCTAGTTCTCAATAATTGCAAAACATCAAAAATTTGCAAAATGTCAAAAACTCAAATATTTGACATCTTACAAGTGCACAAATCAAACGGCACAAACGATAGTGATTTTCATCACTCCATCTCCCCAATCCCTTGCTCAAAAGAAAAACAAATCAAAATAAACAGTGATCTTATCACTACAAACGAGCAAGTATCCCAATACAATTGAAGAAAAGAAGGGAGTTGAACTTGAATCCCTGGAACTCTCAAGCATTCTAAAAGGTCATGAGGCAAGCCTCAGCACCGGTTTGGTTGATAGCCTATCGGTAACTGGCGGTAAACCTCTCGCATGACGATATATCTGTCACATTAACTTGCGTACAGATCAATGTTTGCATGTGGATGAGCTAGCTTATGGCATCCTGGATAACATCGCAGATTAATCTAACTGAATACAACAAAGGAGTTAGTGGAGCTAATTAGGTGATCCTCAGTACAGGTTCGGTTGAAAGCCCATCTGGCACTGGCGGTATCCTGATAAATACCACATAAATGAACTCAATTGCACACACAGGGATGTGAAATAGCTCGGTCAAAAACAAGTCCGATTCATACCTTGTTCAAAAGTCTTGTAAGACAAAGTACAGTCGTGGCTAGTGAGTTAAAACCGTCTGAGTCTCAGAAAACCTTAGCTACATTTCTAAACCAACTGCGCTACTTCTCATTCTTACAATACCATCAAAAAATACACAAAAAAAGAAAAACCACAGCTACATATACAACGTCATGCATCATAACAATCGCATAAAAACAAAAATAAAAAGCATCCTAAAATAGTCTATGGTGCCATAGCCAAAAATCACAAATTCCATTCATCCATTTTGCATATCACATAAGAATCAAAAACATTTGCATTCATCATTTGCATAAGCATTCATCAAAATAAATAAACATGCATAGTCATTAGCCATCATGAATAAACATCAAATCATCACATGTACATAACCAAAATAAAATGAAAAACGTCAAAAAAATGCCCGTAGCTACAAAACCGGTCCTCAGACCCCGCAATCATATCCAAAAACCCAACCTAAGGCGTCGACCACCATGATCACGCAGGATCGGTGCGACGGGAACTACCCCCCGTGGTGTGGGTCCTATGGGACCCTGTAGGGCGGCTACTACTAGCCCCCGCATCACGCCTGCTACCACCTCCCTCATCTAATCGCCTGTGATGAGATGATGCTGACTGCTCAGTCGCACTATCCCTCGTCCGACGTGAAGATCCACTGCCCGAGGGCTCAGGCAGCCGCCCACCAAGGCGGATGACCTCCCTCTCCAAGTCTAGCCGATGCCTACACCACTCTACCTCTCATCGATGATAGTAAGATACTGCATCATCATGCTATGCCAAAACCCTATCCCGCTCTGCTAGCTGGGCCCGTAGAAGATCCCTCTCCCGCAGCGCGTCCCCCAGCTCCAGATCTCGCATCCGTAGCAGCTCTGTCAGTCACGCATTTTTAGCGCATATCTCAGACTCCATCTCCTCTGTATCTGCCTGACGAACAGGACCCTCTGGAACAGCAGCCTGCTCTGGCTCCCACTGCTCCTCCACATCCTGCATGTCCGGCTGATCCGGAGCACCAAAATCAACATCCTCATTCCCCACATCCACCATGTCCGCATCATCCAACGGACCTCCCCAATCATCACCTGCTGCCTCAACACCCTCCACTGCCGCCTCTGCGCCTCCTAGTGGCCCCTCCCCTCTCCATCGTCGTAGCACCCACCACGAGTCATACTCAGTGGTAGTCCCGACGTCATCTACGTCCGGGACGTCAATCACCGCATCTGACTCCTCGCCCAATGGCACGGTGACCGGTGGATCTAGAGCCCTCTCATCACCCCGGCATCGATAGACCACGGGCTCACCAGGAAACCCCTGGCGCACCCCAAACTGTCGTGTAACCCGGCTATATGAGAAAAACTCATGCTCGGTCCCGTGCCGCCCAATCAACCACCGCTCCCTACGTACCCGTCGGAGCCACTCTCCAGCCTTCGGCCAGGCTGGACAGTCCCGATAAGGGTGCCAAACCACCTCCCCTAGAGTGAGCCGAGAGAAGGCATCAGTATAATGCTCTACAACACCTGCCCATCACCGACTCTGCCCCTGCTCCGTAGACCGCCGCCACAAAACTGCATAGCCTATCTCCACATCATCCATCACCGCCCGAGTCATCCATGGTAACCCGGTTGGCCTCTCAACTGCTATGTGCTGCCAACCCCAGCACTACAGCAGATAACTGTAGCTGACCCCCTTTCGCTGCCGACAGCGGACCCCATACAGCTCCCCGTAGAGCTGTGCCAACAATGTCTGTCCCCATCTCAAAATCAGTGGTGCCTCTATCGGGCACTCTACCAACTGCCACACCAAATCCAGCAGGTTCCACGGGAACCTCACGCCTGACGAATCAGGTAGAAGCATGTTAGAAATGAGGCCCATCAAGAATGCGTGCCTCACTCCTAACACCCCCCTCTCCTGCCACCAGCCAACCAAAATCCCGCCAGCCTGGCAGTCCACCTCGGCTGTCTCCACTGGGTTCGTTACACCCAGCCGCCCCCATGCCCAAAGCATCTCGTAAGTACAGCAGTCCGCTGATCACGCGGCGATGTCCTAATGGGCAATCCATCTATCGAAATCCGAAGCAACCGATAGACATCCTCCAAAGTCACAGTCATCTCCCCTGTCGGGAGATGGAACGTGTTGGTCCGCGGATCCCAAAGTTTGATCAGGGCCATCAGATAGGCCTGATCCGGGACCACAGGCTCCAGTCGAGACACCTGCTTGAGCCCAAGGGCATCAAGCCATTCCCAATCATCATCAGTCAGTGCACCCCGCGCCTCAGTAAAAGCAGCAGGTACACGGTACCGGCTCCTAACCTGCAAAAGAAAACAATTCAACAAAAAAAATTAAAAATCATGGAAAAGAACTGTACAAAAATAACAAGAGCAAAAATTCAAATAAAAAAAACAAATCTTCGTCAAGGTTTCTAATCTTAACCGATTAATTCAAAAACAGATAAAAAGAAAATTCAAAAAAAAAAAAAAAAATACGTCTTAGGGTTTTACGTTCGTTATCCTAGGGTTTAGTCGTAAGAAAAATTCTTTACCTAGGTTTTACGTTACGTTTAATTGTACACTAAGTCTTAGTTGTCTTCAATCCAGTTTTAGGGTTTAAGTTTTAAAACATATTTTGAAAAACATCATCACAAAAATAATTAAATAAAACAAGTGCAATTTTAAACAAAAATAAACTCTAAGAGGCACTTACAGGTTTCGCCTCGGCTCCGCCGCTCGAACCAGTTTGTGCACTCATGATGGCAGAGAGAATTCCAGTAGCGCTTCGCTTCGCAGAATTACCTCCTCCTCCCAGAGCTCCAAAATCGCAAGAAAAAAATGACACAAATGAGCCCAAATTCAAGTTTTGGCCCTTAAATAGACCTCTGAGCTGGAATTCGTCCTTGACTGGGATGAGCGCTCTGGTTAGCGCTCGTCCCACCCAGGGATGAATTCTACAGCTGGAATTCGTCCCACCCAGGGACGAATTCAGGCCAGAACTTCAAAAACATCAAAAAATGATAAAAAATGCACTAAAAATAGACAATAAATTTGCCCGATAGGAGTGCTACTGCACCTGACATCCAGCGCATACAAAATAGACATTGGAGTCACAAATTATCACTATCCTACTCCCTAAGAAGGCTACCATAGCCGGACCGCTCCACGGGAAGACGGATTTCCGATAATTTAATCCCCAAATGGTGTCACAAAAAACAACAAAAACAACAAATAAACGCAACACAAAAACATAGCAATAAGCATTGCCGGACACAAGTGCTCTTGCACTTAACCTCTAGGCAAAGAAATTCGATGTCGGGGTTCAAATTCTCACTCTCCTACTTCCCCAAGAAGGCTACCATAGCCGGACCGCTCCACGGGAAGATGGGTTTTTGATGATTTCACCCCATTATGGCATCACCAAAAGGGTTAACACCCACCAAAAATAGGTCCAAATGTTGGAAAAATTGCACATTCTTAAACGGTAAAACATCTAAAGGCACCCTTGCACAAGTCATCTTGGGTCAAGCGACTCGTCGCTTTTCTCATGAAGGTCATTCCCTCATCGATTCGTCGCTTGAGGGGGTAGTCACACTTAGTCACCAATCAACAATCACACACCCAATTAAGGAAAACGACATGCATTCAAAGAATCATTGACAAAGACAATTACGCTCCTGCTTGGGGCGATAAACAAGCAACAATCAAATCAATCAAACACTTGGCATTTCGTGAATCATGAACACAAGGTTCCCCCGAGGATAAAAGGTTGCGCCCTTTGCCTAATCATGACTGATCAATGTCCAAGCTCAAGTCACACCTCACCAAAATAGGTTAACACTTGAAATCAAACTCCTTAGCTCGTCGAAGCAAGGATTCAAGAATGCATGCCCTTTCCATGCTTGGGGCATCAAAAGTTGGTTAGGTTACCAAGAAACCCTAATCATTAGTGCTTTGGTTATCTATTTTTGCTCGGCGCTGCGCTATGCACAGCGCATCCCAAAAAGGGGCATCTGTAGACACCAAAACAGCACCAATCCGATTATGTGACTGCAAACACTGATCGCTTTGACAAACACAGCCCCCAGGGCAGCCCTCAGAGGTCAAACAGTGGTCCTAACCACTTTCATAGCAATTTTGTAAGGTCAAGAGGCAATTTGGTACATTTAGACACTTTGCTCGGTATTCGTCTCACCCAGGGACGAATTCAAAATGGAATCCGTCTCACCCAGAGATGAATTCTGAATTCGTCTCTGGTAGGGACGAATTCTGAGTTTAACGGGCAAAAAGAAGAATGGCGCCAAGTGGCAGCCAGAGACAATCAGTTGATGACTCCTGCCTCGCACGCGTGTGTGGGTGGACAGATAGGCCGTTAGAGGACTGTCACAAGGGCGATTATGAAAGCCCAAGTCATGGAGGACTCCCCTCCCTCATGGGAAGACTTGATTGCCACATGGCACCTATGACCAACACATGGCGCTTATGCTTCCCTCTCAAAAGAGACCCCATGGGTCTATAAAAGGTGGGACTTTTCTCACCCAAAAGGACAGATTGGAGGCGATTTCAAGCAACGAAGTGTTGTCCGATTGAATACCCACTTGCATCCTTTTGATTCACCTTCTCACATCCACTAATCTCTTTCGCAAGGGAGGTTATTGGGTGGCTTTTGGAAGCGTGGATCCAACCCAAATCCAACATTTGACCACCTTACACCACCAATTTGCAGACATCCCAATCCTAAGAGGTTTTGGGCCCATCCCTAGTGGATTGGCTCCGAAATCAAGTGCCAACGGTGGGAGGCCCACTTGGGCACCCCCGCACTTTCCAAGTTTTATTCCAAAAGCATTCTAGATTATTGTTTCAGGTTGCATCTCATGTTATTCTGTTTGGTTAACTCATAGCTTCAATTTCATAACATTTTGATCAGATTTTATCATGCCTTTTGTCGCTTTGTTGTCCTACTAACTTGCAGGTGGCGATATCGAATTCCCGAGGATAGAGGCCAAATTGGGAGAATCCGACCATCTGGGTCGTCCCAAAATGGCCCCAATTACATAACCCCTCTGTTTGCAGGTGTTTTGGAGGTCTCGGGAGTCGACATTGGAGCGGTGTCAGTTCGGCTTTTCCAACACAATAGAATTCGTCCCACCCAGGGACGAATTGCAGTCAGAATTCGTCCTGCCCAGGGACGAATTCCAGGTGAAGGCAGATTGGCCGACTGTCTCAGTGGCAATGGCCTTCTGGTAATATCTTCTGTCTTCTGTTAGGTTTTCAGGTCATTTGGACTCACTTTATTCACTGTTTTGGACAAATGTTTATATGCATCTTTTGGCGATTTTAGAGAACAAACACTTCTTATTTGCAGCAGGTGCTACTGACATCTTCGTTGTTTCTTTGTTCGCAGGAGGAGCAGCAGAGGTCAAGGACTCATCAACATCAGCGGCGGCATCGTCTTGGCCCGCCCATCTCAAGTGTGGGCACGCGGAAAGAGGAACCTTAAGTCTTGATTGTAATCAAATTCTTTTAACGCTCCTAGCCCCCGAAAAGGGAGGAGGCGTCTTTGTAACAGAGATCAAGAGAGTTTAATGAAAGGGCTGTGTTTTCTCCATTTGCTTGTATCTCATTTCAATGCGTCTCTTTCATTTCATGCATTCTACATTTCTAGGACTTAAGCGTATTTGATTTTGAATGCATCGCAATTAGTGTTTCCTTCGCCCGGAATCTCGTGCTTTCAGGCGTAAGTATGTGTGAGACCCTATGTAGGCAGCTAGTCACCTAGATTCACTATAAATCCAGTATAACCTAGTAACTCATACAATAGCTACTGAAAGGGTCATGAAGATCCTTAGTAGGACTAGCAATTTATTATGTTATTATTATCTAATATTTAATATAATTTAATATAAACAAATAACATTAAATGGTCTTGATTAAATTTTGATAAATTTTAGTTTGATTAACACTTAGCTTGGATAAAGAAGAATCTTGGAACTCTCAATGGTGTTCACATTGGGTTCACTGAACAATGGTAAAGGAAAAGGGGAAAGGAGTTGCAAAGGACCTCTTCATGATGCTCTTGCAATATCATCTATATAACTTTGAGACTAGGTGTAGGTTATGTGTACTTTGTGTTTAATAATTTAGTTGAAGAACACCTACATTTCTCCAAAGATACTTCTTTATCTAAGCTTAATCCTAATCTAACCCTAATGCATATAAAAATACAATGATCAAGGCTTCCAACTAAAATAATTTTTGCTTTTAATGAGAAAGGAAATGACGATTTCTCATTTAAGAGGCAAGGGTATAAGACGATGCAACAAAGAAGTCCTAAGATTTAGCTACATGAAATTTTTATTAAATGCTAAAGCTTAACTATGAAGTTGGTACCCTATAAGATTAATAAAAAATTAGGCCTTTCTTTTTATTTTGCATATTTTGCTAATAAATAGAAAATAAAGACTAGTTTAACTAGACAACAAGCAAAATTTTACTCTTAAATGTTTAAATAACAAATATTGGGGGTAAAAGAACCCATTTCTACTACAAATCCAAAAGTGTTGTTAGTCTGTAGAAGCATCATTGAAACTATTTCCCATTGATGACACTATTGATTAACCTACAACACTTTTAAGAGTAGAACAACAAGATTAAATACAAGATAAACTAATATTATGATAGTTATGAGGAAGGGCTATGAATTGGAATTATAGAGGACCTATTAAATAACATAAAAACAATAATTATTTGCGTAAAATAAAAGATTAAATGATAGAAATAAGATATTAAATGCAAGTGCAAGTGTAAGATCCAAGATTAGTTCTAAGTGCAACAAGATAAAAGCCTAAGGCTACAAGGATAAGGAAGAGCTAAAAGGAAATAAGGAGAAAGAATACAATCTAAGACTCAAGGTTGTTTCCCCATTGTTGGAAGCATATTGAAAGTTTACTAGCTTACTTTTTAATAACACTTGAATGCTTGAGCTTGTGGGATTAAATGATTGATGATTGTTTAAAATATTATAGACATAGATAAATTGAAGACATGCTTGGATGCTCATGTACTTGCAATAACAAGAGCTTAAGTGCTTGCAAGGATGGCCTTGACAAGATTGTGGTAAAATTTTGGTATATTATTACAATACACAATGCTTGATTCCTATGATTCTCGAGAGATTTTGGCAGAAATTGTTTACTTCAAAAGAACTTATGATTGAGCTCTCCTAAGTCATGGTTTCATGGGAATCCATGGCCCCTTAGGGGAAGAATTGCATTGAATATGGCAAGATTGAAGATGGTAAGACTTTGAAAAGGGATCAAGAAGCCATTAATGGAAGAACATGATAATGGTGATTGGTGGGCTTGGGATTCCTTGCAAGGGTGATAAAGAGACAAGAGGTCAATTTTTTTATTTTGGTTTAAGATAGTCAAAAATATTGGAAGTCAATAGTCTTATTAGGACTTTTGCCTCATCATCGTTGCAGGTCAAATGGGTAGAAAAGGTCAAAATTAAAAGGTTTTGCAAAAGTATTGCTATGTCATGATAGAATTGTTGATGCTATCACTTGTGTCCTAGCACTAACACGTTTGGAGCAATAAATACTTCAAGTTTGGGTACAAGGAATATTGATTCAAATTGAATGATTGAAAGGTTGATTGGTGAAGGGATTAACAAACTTGAAGATTAGTCTTGTATACTAAATTTAGTGTTAAGTATTAACCTATCAAACTTTTTAAAAGAATTTATTGTTTTGCAAATTTATTCAATGATATATTGTGGGCTTCCTAGAGTGATTAATAGAAGATTCTCAATGTATAGAGGTCAAAAATTTCAATCATAACACTCAGACACAACCTATGTAATCTCATGTTATATAACATCTTAAAAAATAATAATTAAAAATATTATTAAAAATAACAATAATGGACCACCATCAAAATTATTTTAATTTTAAAAAAATCAAAAGATTTCATTACATATAAATAAATAAAAACTTTAAAAATATAAATAAATAAATATATGTATTTTTTCCCTTACATCATCACCACTAAGTAGTATTACATCAAGCTAGCTATTTTAAGCACGTGTCTTTGGAGCTAAACAACCTCGGTCTCCTCTCCTTTTTCAAAGTTAAAAGGTTGAGCTAATGCCTTAAATTTATAATATTATAACATGATAAATATATAAATATTAATCATTTTAATTTTTAATATAATCTAATTGGGATTTAAAGGTGAAGACTTTAAAATTTTGAATAGAGATCTAAGATCCAAGTTTCTATGAAATAAAGTTATACACCATACTTTACTATCTAAAATATAATTAAATAATATCTTGTTTCATACAAGCTATGGATTCGTAGACATTCAAATTGATCAAACGGCAATATAAGCTCATTTCTCCTTCCTCCTCTTGCCGCACAAATGACGATGATTGCACAACTGCTGTTTTTTTTTCTTTATTGGCATATCCCATCCCATCAGATTCCGATGCTCTAGATGAGACCATTACCCCAAAAACAATGTCCTCCATTATAACCGAAAATGACCTGACGCTCTTGTCTGCAGATTTTTCTATGCAGGTGGTCCCTCATTTATTGTAATCTCGTTGACGGTCTTATTCAGACCGAAAGTATAGTCCATAGCTCTGCCGTCCACTGTGACAGAAGATAAGACGAGGGCAAAAGAACGCTCTCTATTCCCAACATTTGGAGGACGTTTAAATTGATTTTGATTAAGGCAACGTCAATGGCCCACTCTGCATCTTTATTTATTTTTTAAATGTTGTTTTGTATGAACGCCTTGAGGATAAAATGGCTTACATGTATGTATGATTTATGGCACAGGAGCAATATGGTTTCTAGAATAATTTTAAAACAAGTCATTTGTCAATATAATAATTTGAATGCAACGAAGGCAAATTAAAAACCAATTTATAGCCTGTTAGTATTGGTAGATTTAACCCTTATTTATTCTTAGTTGATTTATATAGAGAATTATACATACTAAAATAATATAGAGGATTTTAAAAAAAATAAATAAATGTATTTAAAATATTTATAAATATATTTCAAATGATAAATTTTTAGTTTTAAGAATTGAAATTTAAGCGAAAAAACTTTTTATTGGAGTTTTACTTCATTGCTTACAAATGTTTTGAGAATGCTTTACAGATTATTAAGATTATACATTTTTTTAAGGTTTAAAGTTTATCTTTTTTAATTTTAATGTTAGTTTGAAATAATTTAGTATTTATTGTATTCCAGATATTAGATGTTCTTAAATAAGAGGTTTTATTTTGATCATAATTTTTGCATGGTCGTCTGAAACTTGTTACCCTATATATAGTAACTATTATTGTTATTGGAATAATAAAATGATACATATTATGTTGGAATTCATAATACTTTTTAGAAACACTTGGAAACATATTCACCATAATATCTAGAAAAATAGATGAGCAAAATAAAAAAAGCAAATAAAGAGAGAAAACAGATGAAATAAAAAACATATGAATTTGATTTGTATTATTCCATATAAAATTTGTTTTCTAAAAAAATAAATTTTTGATTTACAATCCATTAAAAAACAATTATAAATAATTTTGATATATTTTAATATAATTAAATTTATATGATTAATAATTCTTTAAATATGTTTTCCATTTTATTATTTAAATATTTACACTAAAACATATTTTTATTTGGTTCAGAACATTAATGAACTTTATTTTAAATTTTAATTATAAATTTTATTAAATTTTTACACTGTTTTAACATCTAATATTAACTTGGTGGTAATTTTCAGAGTCGATGGTGGCGGCGTCCAATTCACGGCCGAGGAAGTCACGGAAAGCCTTGTTATTCACGAATATGTCGGCGCTGCATCCGATCCCAACTCCCAGTTTAACACTTGGCTTCTTACTCAGACATATTAACGACTTACCGACGCACTGCTTCAACTCTACTTTCTGTTCAAAGCCATTCAACACAAAATTGGTATACCGTTAACGGTGACATCATCTCTCAACGATTTTAAGAAGAGTTTTTGATATCTGAAATTCTGAAGCCTGGTGAAGCATAATGAAATCAATCATACCTTTGACATTTTCCTGGCAACCGCATATAATGTACTATCCACACTCATCAGAAACGTTTGCTTTCCTTCTTCCTGAAGAATTAATTTTTTTTTTAATTTTTGCCGAAGTCTGCACGGCGCTGTTCGGACAGCGCAGTGCGCAAGTCGGGGGCCCGACGGACTTCGCCCAAACTAGGGCGAAGTGCGAACGTCGGCGTGGGCGAAGTGCGCACTTCGGCTGCGCAGCCGGACTTCGCCCGAAACTGGGCGAAGTTCGCACTTCGGGGCCGCAGCCGGACTTCGCCCGAAACTGGGCGAAGTTCGCACTTCGCAGCTGCGACAGACTTCGCCCGAAATTGGGCGAAGTTCGAACTTCGGGCAGCCAACGAACTGCGCTGGGCGAAGTGGGGACTGAGGCCAACTTCGGACTACTCTCGCGCACTCGAGCTGCTCCAGTCTTAGCCACGAACTTCGGAAGCAAACTTGGAAAGCCGCTTCAGACTTGTTCTTCTTCCGCGGCTGCCGCTGGGTTTGCCTGGCTTGGCAACACCTGTATGAGAAGAGAGAGACGCCGGAACAGAGAGCAACAAACTGCAAACCCTAAAAGATGCCGGAAACAAACAACAAACTTTATTTATATTAAACGGGGGTTACAGAGTTCCTCAACCGAGGAAATTACAATCATCTGCAGGCTGCACTGCAGGATAAGTTAAACAGAAAAAATGTCGAGTCGGCTGCTCAGACATTAATCAACTGAGTCAAACTGCTCGCTGAGATACTTTTCTTTGCCTCTGCTCCTTCTTGCTCCTTCTCTTTTTCTTCCTCTTCTTCTTCTTAAATCTGAAATACCCGAGACGCCTTATATAGCCGCGGGAAGAGGAGGATTGGGGTTTGTCCTCTGACAGGTTCTAACAGGCCCTCAACTAGGGTTTCTGACCAATCGCCGCACAAGCGTCACATCTGTCAGAGGGTAGGTGCGACGTCATGTCGGCCCTTTGCCGGGATCCCGATCTGGCGGCGCAATCCGACTTCGCCCATGTCCGGAGCGCAATCCGGTTTGCCCAAGGTTCGGAGCGCGAGTTGGGCACATGCGTGAAATACGGGTTAATTTTTCTAACACCCTCCTTTAAGCTTCGATTTCACGAGCGCTTTGACTCCAAGTTGCTCTCGCAATCGCTGAAGTCTTCCTCCTTCAAAGGCTTCGTGAAGATGTCGACTAGTCGCTCCTTGGACCCGCAAAACTGCAGCTTGTACTTCACCAAATTTCACCGACTCTCGATGAAATGATACCGGATGTCTATGTGCTTCGTCCTGCCATGGAACACAGGATCCTTTGAGACTGCAATGGCCGAATTGTTATCACGAGAAAATTGTTGTCGCACCATCCGAAGGAAAGTTCAATTCACTCGAGAACTCTTCGCGACCAAACCGCTCGGCATGCAGGTGATGTGGCGGCGACATATTCTGCTCGAGTGCGTGGACAACGCAACGATGGGTTGTTTCTTGGACGCCCATGATACTGCCCCGATCCGAGATGGAAAGCAAACCCGGAGGTGCTCTTCCGATCGTCGGTACTACCAGCCCAGTCACTGTCCGTGAAGCCCACTAGCTCCAACTGGTCTTGTCTGGCGTAAAATAGGCCATGGTTTCGTGTTCCGTTGACATAGCGCAAGATCCTCTTGCCTCGCTTGCCGATGCGTGTCCTTCGGAGTCTCCATGAAACGGTCGATCGAGCCGACTTCGAACATCAAATCGCGCCGAGTTGCGGTCAAGTACATCAGACTACCAACTAGCCTCTTGAACAAGGTTGGATCTACAGACTTCCCTGTATCCAACTTGCTCAGCTTCAAACCTGTGGCTACAGGTGTGATGGCAGGTTTGCTATCCTCCATCTTGAAGCGCTTCAGGACATCTTTCACATACTTGCCCTGAGAAATGAAGATGCCATCTGCTGATTGGTCAACTTCAATGCTGAGAAAATATTTCATCAGCCCCATGTCAGTCATTTCAAACTCGGACTTCATGGTTGTTCTGAACTGGTCGAACAGTACATTGTTGTTGCTAGTATAAATCAAATCATCCACATACAGTGGATGATAATGAGCTCACTCGCTTGCATTTGTCTTCATGTACAGGGTGTGCTCATATGGGCATTTTTGAAACCCATTCTCCTGAAAATAGTCGTCAATCCGGCTATACCAAGCTCGGGGCGCCTGCTTCAAACCGTACAGGGCCTTTTTTAGCTTCAGGACTTTGCCCTCCTGGCCTTCAATTTCGTAACCTGGTGGCTGGTCAATGTAGACCTCTTCCTCCAACACTCCGTTGAGGAAGGCTAACTTGACATCCATCTGGTACATCTTCCAACCTTGTTGGGCTGCCAATGCCAGGATCATCCTGACTGTGTCAAGTCGGGCTATAGGCGCATATACCTCATGGTAATCGATGTCTGACTTTTGCTTGTAACCCTTCGCCACCAATCTGGCTTTGTGCTTGTCAATGTCTCCTTGGGCGTTGAACTTTGTCTTATACACCCACTTGACCCCAATGGTCTTCTTCCTCGCTTGGAAGATCCGTCATTCGCCATGTTTCATTTTTTTCAATGGTTGCTATCTCCTCATCCATCGCCTGCACCCACTTCTGATTCTGACTTGCATCTTCGAACTCTACTGGATCAACTTCAGTAAAGAATGCAAAGTCAGGGTGCTCTTCATCTATGTGGGTTTGGGTTGCCTCATAAATGTCTTGCAAGCTCCGAGTCTTCGCAGGAGTCCTCAGATTTTGAATTATGCTTGCAAGTGGAGGTGACCGGGATGGAGTGGCTGTGCTACTGCTGGCACCGCTGTTGATGCTGGAAGATGCAGGTGGCTGCACACTTCCTTCTTCCAAGTCAACAGATTGAAATCTCGCTGGCTTTAACTGGCCAGTCTCGGACTTCCCGTTCCAGGCTTGATCTTCAAGAAACTTTACATCACGATCGATGATGAGCTTCTTCGTCACGGGGTTGTACGACCTATATGCTTTCGCCGCTCACTGTACCTCTGTGAAAATGCATTTCTCGACTCTATCATCCAACTTCTACCGCTTCTCTTCGGAACATGTGCATATGCAATGCACCCGAACACACGCAAGTGAGCCACATTTGGCTTCACTCCGCTCCGGGCCTCCCGAGGGATTTTGTCCTTCACGCTTTTGGTGGGACATCCGTTCGAGCAAGTAGACCGCACATGTTACGCCTCTTGCCCAGAATTCATGCGATAATCCCTTCGCCTTCATCATGCTTCTTGCCATTTCCATGATGGTTCGGTTCTTCCTCTCAGCTACGCCATTCTGCTGTGGCGTGTATCTGGCAGTGAACTGTCTTCGAATTTCATGCTGCTTGCAAAAGTTGTGGAATTCGTTGGAGATGTACTCTCCACCTCCATCAGTTCTGAGAGTCTTCACATAATAATCGCTCTGTTTCTCCACTAGAGCCTTGAACTCCTTGAATCTGGCAAATGCCTCTGAATTCAGCTTGATGGCATAAATCCAAGTCTTCCGGCTGAAGTCATCAATGAACGTCAAGAAGTATTTGTTGCCGAAAAACGTGGTGGTCTGCATCGGACCACAAATGTCTGAGTGCACCAGTTCCAAAGGTCGTGATGCTCTCCAAGAATGTCCTACAGGGAATGCATCCCTGTGCTTCTTGCCGACTAGGCAACCTTTGTTAGGATCTCATCCTAACCCTTAATGTAATAACTTCCTTGATGTAATAATTCCTAGTGAACGTGGGTAGTACCCATGATTAATATTTTGTAATGTTCTAAGTTTTAGCTTAGGTAGTGCCTATGACAAATGGCACCCTTTTTTATGTAACACATGGTAGATAGGTGGCATTGTGCATGTAATTCGTGTGGCATTGTGCATGTAATTCGAGTGGCATTGTGCATGTAATTCAAAGTGGCACTATGCATGTAATTCGGGTGGCATTATGCATGTAATCCAGGTGGCATTTTGCATGTAAGCCAACCTTGGAAGGAAACTCCTTAAATACCCGAAAAGGCACCAATGTAACCATCTTTTGCAAAATTAATGAAGTATTGAAGGAGGTTGCCCCCTCGAAGAGGCCTGCGATTCGGTTCTATTGTGAGATTGTTCTTTATGCAAATTTCTGTTATATTAATGTGATGTTTATGTGAGTTATTTCCAAGCAATTGTGTGAGAGTGTGTTATTTGAGTTTATTTTATAGCGGGATCTTAACAAGTGGTATCAGAGCGCTTTCCAGGGCCAAGTTACTGCTTGCATACTGCAACGATTCTTGCCATCCAATCCGCCTGTTAGGTATAAATTCCGTGTGTTTTTTCCATTCTGTTTTTCCTTATTAAAAAAAATCCAAAAAAAAAATACAGTGTTTTTTTTTCCAGACCAAAAACAAAAAAAATATATTATTAGTTGAGTAGGTAGAAACCCTGTACGGGGGTTTTAAAATATCGCGAAGGATCTGTCGTTATTGGCTAAGCTAGATAGCCCATAAAGCGTCTAGTGAAGTGAGGGGCGATCGGGCTCCAATACCCGGGCCTCGAGACGAGAACTCGCGCACGGACTTGAGCTCCCACGTATCTTCGGGTATATCGGGAGACCATCTAGGATTAAACAAACTTTTAGCCATTAGGAAGCTCTTCGGCCTTGTATTACTCATAGTCTACGGGACACGGCATCCTGGACGATTACCCTCCCGTATTGTCAGAGAGGCAGGTAGTGTGCTCAAGGGTATGTGTGGAATCCTCCTTGAGTAGTGGCATGAAATATTGGTCCGAGCACTATTGTTCGTCATTGTCGGTATATTAGAGGGCCTATGGGTGGTACATACTCCTATACTTAGCATTCCCTGGTTATGTTAAAACTGCAACTTGTAAAAAATACAAAAATAAAAATCAAAATAAGAATCCAAACACCCCCATTCGTAAATCTGCATTTCAAAAGTGAGCATATGAGAAAGGAGTCCTCTACCAAAAAAAATAACAAAAGGGACATGCATTCGGGATAAGCCATGAGGGTGACACTTAAGTTGAAAGTATGGAGAGTAACGATCAAATTCACGGTGGCGATCCACGGTCGGAGTCGGTCGAGTCGAGAGAGGTCGGCACGGTCGGGCGAGAATTCACGGTCTTGAGTCGGAAACAGAGCTGTCATATCGGTCACCTGCAAAATACGAGAGAATCTTGAGTGTGAAACACGGCCGGTTTTAGATAGTGCTCCGGTACCCAACTTTTGCTCGGTGGCTCGAGAATCGGAATACGCAAACACCGTTAGACTCAGCAAAACAGGAGATAAAAAAAAAAAAAAAGTCTGGGGTGCCAAAAAGTAGTGTTAAGAGATATAGCTCATTGTGACCACCTCCTCCTGCTGATCATTTTGATATATAGCACCCAAGCACTTTTTTGGGCATTTACTAAAAATAGTAAGTCAAAAAAATTCAATTCTATTTTTAGTAGCTTGGTCACAAAAGGTCAAAAAATGGCCCGGGGTACTCGTGGACACCGGAAAGAACTAGAACACTTGGATTCCCTAACAAAAGCCATTGAGAACTTGAACTCGGCTTTTCACTCCATAAGGGAAGAAGTCCAAGGTCTTCGCCTAGAGCATGAGGCCACTAGCAATCGCTTAGAAGAAGCATTGGTCGAAGTGGACAGCAAGTGAGAAGAGAACCACCCAAATCAGAATACCAAGCTGAGAGTTCTACAAGGAATCGTGACCATGATACACCCTTTAGAATGCCCAAGTTGGACTTTCCCAAATTCAGTGGGAAGGATGTTGATGGGTGGCTATGTCGGGTTGACCAATTCTTTCGACTTCATAATGTACCGGTATTTCATCGAGTCCAGATGGCTTCCTTTAACTTGGAATACGAGGGCTCTGCTTGGTTTCAATGGTTGCGTCTTACCTACCCAAATCTCTCTTGGGAGGATTTTGAATCCCAAATACTCACTCGATTTGGTCCTAGTGAGTTTGAGGACTTCCACGGGAGCCTTATCCAAACTACAACAAACGGGGTCGGTTCGAGAGTACCAAGCTCAATTTGAAAAATTGGCCAATCGAACAAGAGGATTGAGTGAAGGGTTCTTCCGAGTTGTTATATCAGTGGGTTGAAGATGGAACTCCAAGGAGAAGTCAAAATGTTGAAACCACGAACTATGATGGAAGCTATCAGTTTGGCCCGTATGGCCGAATCTAAACTCTCTGCCCAAAGACGCCCATCAAAGTTTTCTCAAGATAGACCTTCATTTCCCCCGAGAGCCCAACACCCAGATGATAATAAACCTGCTTGCACCCAAGCGCCTCACCACCGAAGAGATGGATGCACGTCGTGCCAAAGGATTATGCTACAATTGTGATGAAAAGTTTTTCAAGGGGCATAAGTGTGCACACAAAAAATTGTTCTTGATAGATGTTGGAGAACATGATACCGTTGACGAGAGTGATGAGGATGAGGACCCTCCAGAAACACCTCCCCCACAAGAAGAAGGGAAACAAGAACTCGAGACATCAATTACAATCCATGCCCTTGCGGGCATTACTACTCCTCAAACCATGAAGGTTACGGGATGTTTCAAGGGCCAACGTCTTTCCATCCTTTTGGATTCGGGAAGCACGCACAACTTCATTGACCCTAGAGTTGCTCAACGGGCAAATTGCTATATCCATAATTGTAATTCCTTTGAGGTCATGGTAGCCAATGGGGGAACCTTATCTTGTAAAGGAAAGTGTCACAATGTTAAAATCAAGATAGGGGATTATGAACTCAAGCAGGACATGTTTGCCCTCCATTTGGGTGGATGTGATATTGTTTTGGGATGCCAATGGTTGAGTACGTTGGGCACTATTAGTTGGAACTTTGCTAAACTTTGGATGCAGTTCTTCCAGAACGGACAAACACACATCATCAAGGGCTCCCCGACGGGAACACCTCAAATTATCAGTTCAAACGGCATGGAGAAATTGCTAAAGAAATCATCACGTGGGGTCATTGCACAACTATTCTCCATCCAGCCATCCACATCTCCAATGGGTGAAATCCCACAAGACATGCAACAGATTCTCCACAAACATGAGGCCATCTTTTCAGAACCCATCACACGACCACTGCATCGCTCTCACGACCATGCCATTCCATTATTGCCGGATAGTACACCTCCCAATATCAGACCACCTTATGAGCGACTCAAGCGCACCTTATTTTGGAAAGGTAGGAAACGGGACATTCGCTCTTTTGTGGCAGACTGCGACACAGGTCAAAGGATGAAAAGAGAAACGAGTGCACTCTTCGGGCACTCTTCCACCCTTGCCGATACCGGATCGGGTGTGGAGTGACATCTCTATGGATTTCATAGAAGGGCTACCTAAATGCGGAGACAAGTCTGTTATTTTTGTGGTAGTGGACCGCCTTTCAAAGTATGCTCACTTTTGTGCCCTAGCCCATCCTTACACAGCATTCACTATTGCCCAAATTTTCCTTGACTCCATATTTAGCCTTCATGGCATGCCAACCTCCATTGTATCTGATCGTGATCCCAGCCTTACTAGCAATTTTTGGCAAGAGTTGTTTAAGTTGCAGGGGACTCAGCTCACAATGAGTTTAGCCTACCATCCACAAACGGATGGTCAAACAAAGGTTGTTAATAACTACTTGGAAACCTACCTTCGCTACTTGCCTCCGATCATCCTACTCATTGGGCAAAATGGCTTTCTTTGGCCGAATGGTGGTACAACACTTCCTATCATACCGCCACCAGAGGCTGAGTACGGGCACCCTCCACTCATGCCTCCCTCCTACATTTCGGGCAGCTCCAAGGTACAGGTTCCATCAACACTTCCCGAATTGGATGAAGAAGGCTCCATCTTACTTGCACCAAAGCGGTTCTTGTATCGTCGAACTCGCAACCGTACCATCACGGAGGTCCTGGTTCGGTGGCGTGGACTTCAACTTTGAGGATGCTACATGGGAGTCCCTCCATCAACTCCAGCAACGGTTTCCTCATTTTTAGCTTTGAGGACAAAGCTTCTTCAAGGAGAAGGGCATGTTAGGATCTCATCCTAACCCTTAATGTAATAACTTCCTTGATGTAATAATTCCTAGTGAACGTGGGTAGTACCCATGATTAATATTTTGTAATGTTCTAAGTTTTAGCTTAGGTAGTGCCTATGACAAATGGCACCCTTTTTTATGTAACACATGGTAGATAGGTGGCATTGTGCATGTAATTCGTGTGGCATTGTGCATGTAATTCGGGTGGCATTGTGCATGTAATTCAAAGTGGCACTATGCATGTAATTCGGGTGGCATTATGCATGTAATCCAGGTGGCATTTTGCATGTAAGCCAACCTTGGAAGGAAACTCCTTAAATACCCGAAAGGGCACCAATGTAACCATCTTTTGCAAAATTAATGAAGTATTGAAGGAGGTTGCCCCCTCGAAGAGGCCTGCGATTCGGTTCTATTGTGAGATTGTTCTTTATGCAAATTTCTGTTATATTAATGTGATGTTTATGTGAGTTATTTCCAAGCAATTGTGTGAGAGTGTGTTATTTGAGTTTATTTTATAGCAGGATCTTAACAACCTTCACACACTTGGTTCGGTTGCTCGATAAGGGGTAAACCCTTCACCATTCGCATCCTGTGCAGTTGATTCAGGCCACTGAAGCTTAGGTGACCGAATCTGAGATGCCACGACCAGGTAGCATCTTTCTCAACTGCACTCAGAGACATCAAAGATTCATTCTGAATCTGCAGCGGAAACATTTTGTTTTTCGTCATGGACACAGTAGCAATTTGTCCATGGACTTTGTCTCTGATGGAGCAGACACCATCTTTGAACAGTACAGTGTGCCCCTTCTGCACAAGCTGTCCAACACTTAGCAGATTATGCTTCAACCCAGGCACATAAAAAACATCTTGAATTGTTTTTCTTTCACCGTGTCGGGTGCGGATGAGGATCTTTCCTTTCCCCATCACAGGAACTTTGTTGTTGTTCCCCATCTTGACTTCGGATTGGACTGTTTCATCCAGTTGTGAGAACATCTCTCTGTTCCCAGTCATGTGGTTGCTGCAACCACTGTCAAGATACCAGATGTTTTTCTTGCTCTCCTCTTCAATACTGCAAGTCAACAGTACATTACCTCCTGCCGCATTTTCGGGTTCCTCCATATAATGGGCTTGCTGCTGATTCTCGTTCGCCATATTCTTCTTGCACTGTGAGGCATAATGGCTGAACTTGCTGCAGTAGTAGCATTGGACCTTTGACATGTCCTTCTTCTGCCGAGAGCTTCCTTGCTGATTTCTCGCAGTGCCTCTTCCTCCTTGCTGATGAAAGTTGCAACTTGGCTCAGCGTCATGAGGGTTTGATCTCCCTCCTTGCTTGTTACTTCTCCCACGCCTGCTTCTGCCTCTCCCTCCTTGAGAACTAGAAGCGTTGTGGTGGGAGTCTTGTCTGCCGCTGTCTCGGACTGAGGCCTGAGCCCGAAATGCTTGCTCCAGAGAGGTCTGAGATGAACGGCTCAGCCTCTGTTCATGGGTCTGCAATGAACCCATGAGTTTGTCTATCGAGAGGGTTGTCAAATCCCTCGACTCTTCGATTGCTATCACAACCGAGTCGAACTTCGCAGGCAGACTTCTGAGAATCTTCTCCACGATTCTCTGGCTCTGGACATTTTCACCATTCAACCGCATTTGGTTGATAATGTCAGTCGTCCGGGTGAAGAAGTCGCTCATCGACTCGGAATCGCTCATCTGCAGGGTTCTCAAACTGTCTCCTTAGCATCTGCAGTTTCACCAACTTCACTTTGTCGGTGCCCTGATACGAACTTGCTAGGGTTTCCCAGGCCTGCTTGGCCTTGGTGGCTGATGCAATCCGCGGGAAGATGGTCTCCTCAACCGCTTGCATGATGTAGAAGAGGGCCTTCCGGTCCTTCTTCTTGTGCTCTTTCAACGGGATCCTTGTCTACCTGAGAGAGGGCGGCCAGTGCTGCTGCATCTGCCGGTTCCGGGTAGCCGTTCTCGACTAACTCCCATAGATCTTGAGATCCGAACAGGATCTTCATTTGTATGCTCCAGTAATCGTAGTTCTTGTCGTTAAATCGCGGGATCTGCAACTGCAGCGAGTTTCTCTCGGAAGCCATGCTTCTATCTCCATGTCACAGCACTATCAGCTCTGATACCAATTTGAAGAATTAATTTTTTTTTAATTTTTGCCGAAGTCTGCACGGCGTCGTTCGGACAACGCGATTGCGCAAGTCGGGGGCCCGACGGACTTCGCCCAAACTAGGGCGAAGTGCGAACGTCGGCCACGCCGACGGACTTCGCCCGAAATTGGGCGAAGTGCGCACTTCGGCTGCGCAGCCGGACTTCGCCCGAAACTGGGCGAAGTTCGCACTTCGGGGCCGCAGCCGGACTTCGCCCGAAATTGGGCGAAGTTCGCACTTCGCAGCTGCGACGGACTTCGCCCGAAATTGGGCGAAGTTCGAACTTCGGGCAGCCAACGAACTACGCTGGGCGAAGTGGGGACTGAGGCCAACTTCGGACTACTCTCGCGCACTCGAGCTGCTCCAGTCTTAGCCACGAACTTCGAAAGCAAACTTGGAAAGCCGCTTCAGACTTGTTCTTCTTCCGCGGCTGCCGCTGGGTTTGCCTGGATTGGCAACACCTGTATGAGAAGAGAGAGACGCCGGAAAAGAGAGCAACAAATTGCAAACCCTAAAAGATGCCGAAAACAAACAACAAACTTTATTTATATTAAACGGGGGTTACAGAGTTCCTCAACCGAGGAAATTACAATCATCTGCAGGCTGCACTGCAAGATAAGTTAAACAGACAAAATGTCGAGTCGGCTGCTCAGACATTAATCAGCTGAGTCAAACTGCTCGCTGAGATACTTTTCTTTGCCTCTGCTCCTTCTTGCTCCTTCTCTTTTTCTTCCTCTTCTTCTTCTTAAATCTGAAATACCCGAGACGCCTTATATAGCCGCGGGAAGAGGAGGATTGGGGTTTGTCCTCTGACAGGTTCTGACAGGCCCTCAACTAGGGTTTCTGACCAATCGCCGCACAAGCGTCACATCTGTCAGAGGGTAGGTGCGACGTCATGTCAGCCCTTTGCCGGGATCCCGGACTGCGGCAGCGCAGTCCGACTTCGCCCATGTCTGGAGCGCAATCCGGTTTCGCCCAAGGTTCGGAGCGCAGTTGGGCACATGCGTGAAATCTGGGTTAATTTTTCTAACACTTCCGGCTTTGAATAAGACGTTCCAGGCTGCACATACACGTTCTCAAGGGAATTCTCAATTTCTTTATGTTGAACATTGTAATCTGCAAACCTGAGCTTCGCAATGTCACGATTCACGCTCTCGTTGGCGTCTCCTCCAAATTTCTGATTTCATAAAAAGCAAATATAACAGTGTTCTGTACTTAGAAAAAACTTTTGGGGCTTGTTTTAGAAAGATGGAAGAGATGAGATAAAGAAGAATATATCACCTCCCAATACCACGCGCCACAGTGTGCAAAGTCACGAGGAATAACAATGTCGCCCAGGTTGACCTCATGAGGTTTTGGGCTGCCAGCTTTTCCATAGTGAATGACTGCTATTACTTTGAATTTATCCAGTAGCATCTGGGTTGTCTGTGCTGCGTTCAGCTGTAATTGTGCCACAACACTATCAGTCACAGTAATCAAAACATTGATACAGTAAGTTTTCAGCACGCCTACCATCTGTTGTAGCCTTATTCAATAATATAGTCTTTGATCTTAGTGAGATTTTACAAGAATAAAATCTTTAGAAGAAAGTCTTAATAGTAAAAGATATGTTTTCATCATTTTGCAATTCAAAGGAAAGGACTGTTTGCGATGTAAGTAATAAGAAGTTGAGGACAAAAACACATAATGTTAAGTTTTTCTCTGAAAAATATCCAGAAAAAGCACTTGTAGTTGTTATACCTAAAACTTAAGAAGCTCATATAAGACTAAAGATCTTAAAGAGGTTCTTAAAGATCATAGGATGAACTTAACAATAATATTGAAGTTAATTCCATAAATCATATTGGATCTCCCATAGACATGAAATTTAGAAAGATTTTGTTTATTTTTTATATTTACCATCCCATCTCCAAGCATCACCAGAATCACCCTAACACCTTCAATGTGTCCGATGTGGAATCTTCGACCTGCAGCATTGATTTTTTATGTAGAAGAAGTTGTTAAGAAAGCGATTAAGCTATCGTATTTTTTCCAAATCTCACGTTAATAAAAAGCAGGAGAGAGAAAACACAAAAACCATAGATGTCGATGCTTGGCATGGAGGATTCAAACGTTTGTAGGGCAGCTTCGAGTACAGTTTCACCAGGAACAACAAGAGCATAATAATCTCCCCTTTCATTGATAAATTTGATCTTCTCAAGAACCTCTTCGGAAATTTCAGCACGCACTTGAGACGGAAAGGCAATCAATACCAGCAGAAAAGCAGGAAAAAGTAGGCAACTGCGGAAAGCCATGGCAATCTAACCAAACAGCTCTACTGCAACTTCTCTGGTGAAACGGCATGCCCTTCCTTCGTATTTATAGTTGCAAAACAAGGGGTTAAAAATTTCTGAATGCCTCAATTACCACATAAGTCGCATTTTAGATTAGTAAAAACCTTATAGGGGTTAAAAAAAATTCTTAAGGCCTCAACTACCACATAAGTCACATTTTAGATTAGTAAAAAGCTTATCTTCTATCCATTACACGTGGAGAATGGGATAGGGACTTTTGTGACTCTGCGTTGCTTACATTTATTTATTAAAAATGGTTATACAACATTCGGATCCATGGGGTTCACCGATGCACAGGGATGGTTGTAACTATAAATCACTTACCTTTAAAAATTAGAAAGTTCACATAAACATGTTATTGTGCAAGAAGTTAATTTTTCTAGGCCCGTGTTTCTTTTGAAGGAGAGACAAATGTAACTCTTTATACGAAGTATATAACATCTGCAACTTAAGCTTTATAGGTATAATAATGGTAGCAGTCAAGTTTGATTAGATTTGTTCTATAGTTGTTTTACAAAGTTTTAAAGAATAGTTATATAAAGAATAAAAAAATATGATAATAATTTAAATTAAATTTTATATCAAATATAAATGATGATCCAAAGACTCTATAAACTTCGTTCTACTATAACAAAACAATGCAGGCGGTGATAAATCTGATTTTCTTAACAATTAATTTATAAAAATCTTGCTTCTAATTATATAAAAGAAACATGCAATTAACTTTTCATGTGGATATTTATGACAATCAAATGGCGTTGTAGAGTTGTTCGTATTTTCCAAAGACTGAAGTAGCCCACCACAAACAACAATATCCTCCGTCGTCGATGATAGCTACACCTACTCTCTATAGTATGTAATACAGGACAGGCCCTGGGACCTCGTTTGCCATGACTGATTAAGCATGTTTCTACACGTTGTAAAATGCAATCCTTGCATTTCCTGCTCATCCTTATCTAAACTTCATGTTTCTACACGTTGTAAAATGGGATCCTTGTATTTCCTGCTCGTCCTTATCTAAACTTCTTTCCTTACATCGAACTTTCTTTTATGCTAATATAAAATGTGGGATAGTTATAAATATTAAAGCCTTTATCTCTTCGGTTCTAAACGGAACAACGACCATGAATGGAAGTGAGTGTTACTTGAATGTATTTAAGGATGGATAAATGTATGCAATAAATTTCTTGACGGCATTTATTTCAATCAAAATCAGCCTGACATGTTGCATGTGATATACATAGTACGGCACCGTAAGCACCATGAAATTGGTTGAGGGAATAGGGGTGGGGACCGTGGGGTCATGTCTGATTGTAGAAAGCTTAAAGCCTGTGAAATGAAAACGATCTTCCAACTAGCCTTTACTTCATTATTCGTTCTACGCCAGACAGGCCGAAATGGATTTCCCTGCTCTTGTCAACGTGGCAGTTCCCATTGTCCAAACGTGATGTCGTCGTGTCCCCGGCGCCGATCCTAACATCCATAGGTGATATAACAGTTGTCAAATATAGCCTTTATTTCGCATGATAAAATACTTATTTCGATAGTAATTGTTACTTGTGATCTCCCATGCCTGCAAGGGGTTTTTTAAGGGAGCACTGTTAAGAGGGTAAGGGTTTTAGCGTTACATGGTCAGGCAGTCATAAAACTTATTGAAAGGTTTTGGATACACAATTTTAATTTAGATATCATGCCATCTTCGTCTATGCTTGTGTTAGCTTGTCTTATTGTCCGCCTCTGTATGTGCCTGAACTATCCTTTTCTCTACAGTTTCTTTATTGGAGTCGACAAGCGGGTGTCCAAAGGTCACAAGAGCTGAGAGACATGTCTAGTTGCAATCAAGAACCATCGAATCCTCGTTTAAGTATGCAACTTTTAACATTTTCCTTGGTAGGATTTTTCCCTTTTTTTCCTTTATAGCCATGGAAAATACCTTTGTGTTCTTTTGGTCGTCATAAAAGATGCCCTTTCAAGTAGTTTGGATTTTTAGATCTATATGTTTGGTTAAGGATGAGTATGAGATTACGCTATTTTAAGGAGTTAGACATGTTATTTGTTTAGAGGCTTACGATTTTTGTTGTAGTATTTTAGTTTTTATATTTTATGTGTCAATTCTTAATCTTTTGAGTTTTTTTTAATATAAATAATGTATTTAATAAGTTAGTTATTTTTAAGTACATGGTAATTTATTGCAGGGTTTAAGGATTTAACTTAGTCTTTTTCTTATTATTGCTTAACAAGTAAGTATCGTTTCAAAAGAGGATAGTATAACACCACTAAGAAGTAAGAAGTATATTCGTCTTCTTTTTTTTCTTGAGGATCTAACCCATTTATTGATAAGGGAGAGCAAAAACACATTGTCACCTAAGGATCTTGGGATATTTTAAAGGAAGGATGCTCAAAATGAAATCAAAGATGTATTTAAGTAATGGACAAGGACACCACTAAATTGCCATGTTAAAAACTATACAAAAGGAGCAACAAATTCAAACTATATTCAATTCCTCTTTAGAGACATTATCACCTTTATAATATATAACATCTTAACAAATATAGTGTTTGTAGTAGTAGCATGTTGTCATTATAACATAGATAAAGTGTCATATGTTCTCTTGTTGGTACGTTCATTTCTCATAGATATGTGCATATTCTCAATGAAAGATGTGTAGTCTTTAAACTAGATGGAGAGAATTTCATTAAGATTAATATTTGTTCACATGTGAAATCATACCTTATTTACTTGTTGGTACGTTCATTTCTCATAGATATGTGCATATTATCAATGAAATATGTGTAGTCTTTAAACTAGATGGAGAGAATTTCATTAATATTAATATTTGTTCACATGTGAAATCATCCCCTCTGCTAATATCATCATACACAATCCTATTGTGAGAGTTCATAAAAGAGTTGTGTAGGATGTTCAATAATAAACAAATCCACATTTTTATAAACTCAAATGAATATATATACTATAAGTAAAATGAAGGAATATGTTTACAACTATTATACCTTAAAATAGTTAAAACTTTATGCAAAAAATGGATAGACCATATCTAATTATTTCAAGAGTATGCTTGTAAAATATTAAAGATAAAAGTAGACTTCACATTATCTAGCTAGTATAGTTTATTCAAATTAATCTATTTTGAACGCACATGTATATATTTTTAAAAAATTAAAGAGGATAGTTTCAAATAAGCAACATATTCAGATTGCATCTCTTTTTGTGTATCTAAGTGTTTTATTTATAATTTATGAATGTTATGGTTATTTTTAGTAGGTTTTCTAAAATTTAAAACAAACAAATAAATAATGATGTTTCCTTATTTACAAGTTTATTACAAGCCAACGTAACATGCCTTCATAGACGTATAGACTAAAATCCATTTCATTCAACTTTTTCTATTCATAATCTATGAAATAACCCTAGGTAAGTACCATGATCCCAAAAAATGCTCTCATTGATTGAAAGTGCAACACTTCTAACCTTAATTGTTAATCGGTTCAAATTAATCCATTTTCAGCACACGTGTATATATTTTAAAAAAATTAAAGAGGAAGGTTTTAAATAATAAACATATTCAAAGTGCATAAATCTTTTTGTCTATCTAAGTATGTTATTTATAAGTTACAAATGTTACAGTTATCTTTAGTAGGTTTTCCAAAAAAAAAAAATATTAGATAAAGAAAGGGGTTTTGATAGGGTCCCCAAACCTAATACAAATCAAGCAGAGAAGGAGCACAAGTAAAAGCTACATCCAACTCAAAAACCAAACCCCTACCAAAGGGGGCAACGCTACTTGATCAAGGTATCCCAACCAGAACAAAATATAAAAAAACTAAGCAAGATCGTAAAACAAAACACAACACCCAAAGGATGAACCAAACCTCAGAATGAGAACTCAAGCCACTAGACAACTATGGTACCAAACTATACATATAAATTTTAATGATCTTCGTGGTCTCATTGATGAAAGCAACTACCACTTGGATCCAGCCCAAAAGGACCTGATGCTTTTGGTCGAGCGTATATAAAATTTAAAACAAACAAAGAAATAATAATATTTTATCTATGACAATTAGTTACAAGTCAACACAATATATCTTGCATAGACCTACATACTATAATCCATTTCATTCAACTTTTACTATTCATAATCCATGAAATAAATCTAGGTAAGTAGAATGATACCACAAAATACTCTCATTGATTCAAAGTGGGATACTAATGACCCTAATTGTTAATTATAATAGATAATTTTGATGACCTATGTTTAGTTACACAATTGCATGCTTTGATATTTTTTTAAATATCCTTGCATTATTCTTGGCAATTCGTATCATACAACCATATTGCTAACAAAGAAAGAGGATATTGTAAAACAAGTTAATCTAAAATGCATTTATCATCCTTGTAATTTTCTAGATTTTATTTAAGTTGCAAAACTTATTTCTCCACATATTATAATAGATTAAATATTTAAGCATTTTAATTAATAAAACTAATCCTTATTACTCCACTTTGACTTCTCAAATAATCCAATTCAAAATTTCACTTCCCTTCTAATTGCTTAAAAAGAAATGTAATATTGTGAACATAACCTAGAACTAATCAGTGCGATATTTGCAATACATGCAAATGTTTGTTGAAAATGATTCCAATTTCCTTTTCCTTCAAACATATTTTGATTACCTTTTTGTTTGTGGGTTAAATCTCTTTGCTATTCCCGAACAATGTCTCTTTGTTATTTTTGAGTTAAATATTTATGTTGATGTTCCTGGGGATGTCTTACTGTTGCTTTGATATATCTCTCTAAGGAACATCTCACTACTATTCTCAAGGGATATCATATTAAGGCTCGAATATGTCTCTCTAAGAAATGTCTCATTGTTGCTATTGAGGGATGTCTTACTACTATTTCAAGTTGTCTCGCTACAATGCTTGAAAGTGACTCTTTGTTATTTTAAGATATATATTTCTATGATGCTAAAATATATCTCTTTGTTGTTTGAATGTGTCTCTTTCTTATTCAAATGTATATTTAATAGAGATATTCAAGCTGCTTCTTAGCTGAATGTTACTCTATTAGCTTCTCCTTGGCTAAATGCTTCTCTGCTAGATTTTCCTTTGTCAAATGCTTTTATTAGCTTCTCCTTGGTCAAATGCTTCTATTAGATTCTCCTTGGTCAAATGATTTTGTTAGCTTCTCCATAGCCAAATGCTTCTATGATAACTTATTCGGATGGTTGTATGCTACTATGTTGGGTGTAATGCATAATTTTTGATGATGCACTTCTAAATGGTATTTTATTGTAATCCATATTGATTTTCTATGAAGAATTTTTTCTTAACAAAAACTATTTATTTCTTATGTTTCCTTGTTTTTCTTAGTAATATGTTGTTGGGTTGGCTACATTTAGCTTCTTAATGGCTCATTTCCTTTAAGCTAGAAATATAGAATGTTGCTTTGGTTTTTTATGTATCATAGGTAACTTATGCTTCTTCTTCAATATAAGTCTCTTGGACCTTTTTTGTGATGCAGGAAACTTGGGCCTATTCTTTTATGTAGGACTCATTAACTTCCTTTACTGATGTACGTCTCTTTCCTCCACTATTGTAGTAAGTGTCTACCTTGAAGAACCTACTTCAAAAAGCAATGCACAACCAAGAATAAAATTATATATAGATATATTTAGTTAACCTAGTTCTTCAATGTAGCATCAGAAGATGCTTTCCTATCGTCTGCTTTGTGTTTATTGTTGCTCAAAACATGTCAAGATAAATTCAGTCTTAACTTGCTTTTACTTATTTATTATTTTCTATTAGAAAGCTTACAATGATTTCTTATCTTTCTTTTTTCTATTCTAACTTTTTCTTTGTTCTATAGAAGCTCTATATTCCTTCTTCTTCTTTTCTATGTGCTTACTGCTTTCTTCTTCTTCTCTTATTTATTATCATTTTTAGAATTTTGATACTTCAAATCTTTGTACTTAAAAATATTTGATTGCTTCTCAATCATTGTAAGCTAAAATGATTCTCTATCTCTTTAGGAGGCTATGATGCTTCTCAATCTTATGTACTATAACTGTGATGTTTGAAATATTCTTGAATATCTTAGGTCACATCTAAGAACCCAATATGATTATCCTCCTTTCTAGAAAACCCAATATCAATGTCAAGGTAAATTTGAATGTCCCAAAATGACCAACATTCTCCTGAGTTGGTTCTTAATCAATCTTTAATATCCAAATTTTCTTCTAATTTTGCTTCCTCTATAAAATTATTCAATGTTTCTCTATACGTTGGTCCTTTCTATCAATATAGTTGAGTCCTAGTCTTCACTAGTTTACCTTCAATCATGTGGAAGGACCCTAGCATCCAAATCAGGATGACTTTTTCTTGTCCCCTCAATATCTACTTAATTAAGCCTTTAAAAATAGAGTCAAATTCTGCATTACCTTCAAAGTGGACAAACTCTAAATTAAATTTATCAAAAATGGATAAAGTTAAATATTGAATATGATGGCTAATAAAATAACTCTATAAAAAATTGATAGATTCATATGGTATATTGGATGCCATCGTTGGTATTTTAATACCTATTACCACATTAAATCATTGGTCCCAATATAAAATAGCCATAATATTAAACATCAGATTAATAATATAATGAGTAGAATAATATATGAGTAAATTAATATGTATATCAATGCCTATATAATACTAAAATTAGAATTCACTTATATAATTAAATATGAATCTAATTGGCCTAAGCCATTAATGAAGTATTATTGAATAAAACATACAATATTAATTGCTCAAAATATATATACAAGATTTATTCCTTTTCTTCCAATCACAACACTATAATCTGATATTTATGTTATATTCTTATGGAGTATTATATCCATAATATAGCCATAGTAATATGACTCTTCAAGTACTTGAATATTGCTCTCCATATGCCAAGTCCCATGACCTTTGGCTTATCATCTTGCCACTTGCATACTAGACTCTTCACTTTCTTCTTGCATGTACACTTGACTCTATGACACATATAAATAATTCTTACACTTCTACATGCACTCCTAATTTATGACACTTGTGCACATACTCACATTACATATTTTCACCCTTACATACAAGACATTTGTGCACATTCTCTCAATCTACACTTGCACTCTAAGTTACATGACACTTGTGCATTTCCTACATAATGACACTTACATAAAATGGGAAATATAAATCACATACCTAAACTAAATATTAGACCCTAATCTATTACATATTAGATGACTTAGGATATCTAGAGTGAAAAAATTCAAAATATGGAAAAGTTTCAAGAGGCACAATTTTTTTTTTTAAGTTATAAAAAAGAAATGTTTCGATAATTCATGAAGTGTCTAAATTTTTGTATGATTGGTCTTAATGATGAATTGATGCCTCCACTTTTATATGACATGTAGATCAACTAATATTTCCTTCTTATAAGTGGATCATCCTAGATTATTGCCTAGAAGTTGCTTACATTCAAAGACTAATAGATGTCGATAATACATCAAAACAACTTCAATGCTTGTGTTGGATTCATCACACTCAATTATAAAAGATTTGCTAAAATCAAGGGTGTCCAAAATAAGAGTGGTATGCATAACATCATTGAGGGCTTGGAAGACTTCATATGTGAATTTAGACCAAACAAAGGTATTATTTTCATTTAAAGCAATGAGAGAGCAACAATTATGCCATAGTCACAAATAATATAGCCTATGAGTCCTAAAAATCCATGAAGTTTTTTAAGAAATTTAAGTAAGTTCCAATCTTGAATAGCATTGATATTTTTAGGATATCCCTTGATTAAATATTGAGATAATGTATGTACAAAGCATTCTACCTATTGGTCTGAAAGGTACATTTGGAATTATTGATAAAATATTTTTCCTTTTATTATAGGTGAAGAATTTTTCTAACATGAACTAGATGATACACCAAGACTTTCTATAAATTAAGATATCATCAAATAAAACCAATACAAAGTTACAAAAGAAAAAAGTAGGAGTATTAGTGAGACAAGAAGACATGAGTACAAATTCATAATGATCCTCATGTGTAAGAAAAGTAATCTGAAGGATATCCTCTTCTCTAATCCTAATTTGATGAGCACTAGAATGTAAGTCTAGTTTTGTAAAGTATCTATAACCATGTAATTCATCCAACAAATCATCTATAATAGGGATAGAAAACTTATCATTGATAGTGACCTTTTTGAGAAGATAAACATCAGGTTACATGCACCATGAGTTATCCTTGTATCATACCATAACCACTAGAGAGGAGTATGGATTGATGCTTGGATGAATGATTCCTTGCTATAAAATTTCTTGAACTAGCTTCTCAATTTCTAACTTTTGGGGTTTGATATAGTGGTAAGGATGCACATTAGGAGGTTGACTTCTCATAACAAGGTGGATGGCATGATCATGTATGGAATTAGAAGGATGACATATGGGATCATGAAAGACCTCCTCATATTGAACCATAATATTCTATAAATCCAAAGGAATAACTATAAGATATAGCTTTGAAGACCAAACCTCCATACATGGAACTTAATGGAAAACCTATAAGAGAAACTATGGGTTAGGTAGTGTCTTTCATCTATGGGTTGAAAGAGAAAGAGGATTCAATTAATTAGGTAAGTTTAAAGATTTGATTAATGAAGAAATACAACATGTTTTATCAACCTTATATTTATTTCTCTATATACCAAATTCAACCTATATACCTCAAGGACCTCCTTATATACCAAAGGTCGTTATATACTTGACTCCTCTCTATATACCTATTAGTACATGAGAGAAAGTTGATACGTGGGTTTCCAACAATACATGAAAGTGACAACTTGGATACATGGCCAAGTGGATATGTGAGAGGTAATAGTATATCTCCTTATAAATTCCACTAACCCACTATAATATACTTCTTACTAGGCGTAAGTATGTGTGAGACGCTATGTAGGTAGTTAGTCACCTAGATTCACTATAAATCCAGTATAACATAGTAACTCATACAATAGCTACTCAAAGGGTCATGAAGATCCTTAGTAGGACTAGCAATTGATAGATTCATATTATCTAATATTTAATATAATTTAATATAAAAAAATAACATTAAATGGTCTTGATTAAATTTTGATAAATTTTAGTTTGTATAGAGAATTATACATACTAAAATGATATATAAGATTTTTAAAAAAATAAATAAATGTTATTAAAATATTTATAAATATATTTCAAATGATAAATTTTTAGTTTTAAGAATTGAAATTTAAGGGAAAAAACTTTTTATTGGAATTTTACTTCATTGCTTACAAATGTTTTGAGAATGCTTTACAGATTATTAAGATTATACATTTTTCTAAGGTTTAAAGTTTATTTTTTTTAATTTTAATGTTAGTTTGAAATAATTTAGTATTTATTGTATTCCAGATATTAGATGTTCTTAAATAAGAGGTTTTATTTTGATCATAAAAGTATAATGTCGGAAGATGCATGGTTGTCTTAAACTTGTTACCCTATATATACTAACTATTATTGCTATTGGAATAATAAAATGATACATATTATGTAGGATGTTCAATAATAAACAAATCCACATTTTTATAAACTCAAATGAATATATATACTATAAGTAAATTTAAGGAATATGTTTACAACTATTATACCTTAAAATAGTTAAAAATTTATACAAACAATGGATAGACCATATCTAATTATTTCAAGAGTATGCTTGTAAACTATTAAAGATAAAAGTAGACTTCACATTATCTTAGCTAGTATAGTTTATTCAAATTAATCCATTTTGAACACGCATGTATATATTTTTAAAAAATTAAAGAGGATAGTTTCAAATAAGCAACATATTCAGATTGCATCTCTTTTTGTGTATCTAAGTGTGTTATTTATAATTTATGAATGTTATGGTTATTTTTAGTAGGTTTTCTAAAATTTAAAACAAACAAATAAATAATGATGTTTCCTTCTTTACAAGTTTATTACAAGCCAACTTAACATGCCTTCATAGAAGTATAGACTAAAATCTATTTCATTCAACTTTTTCTATTCATAATCTATGAAATAACCCTAGGTAAGTACCATGATCCCAAAAAATGCTCTCATTGATTGAAAGTGCAATACTTCTAACCTTAATTTTTAATCGGTTCAAATTAATCCATTTTCAGCACATGTGTATATATTTTAAAAAATTTAAAGAGGAAAGCTCTAAATAATCAACATATTCAAAGTACATAACTCTCTTTGTCTATCTAAGTATGTTATTTATAAGTTATAAATGTTACAGTTATCTTTAGTAGGTTTTCTAAAAAAAAAATATTAGATAAAGAACGGGGTTTTGATAGGGTCCCCAAACCTAATACAAATTGAGCAGAGAAGGAGCACAAGTAAAAGCTACATCCAACTCAAAAACCAAACCCCTACCAAAGGGGAGCAGTGCTACTTGACCAAGGTATCCCAACCAGAACAAAATGTAAAAAAACCAAGCAAGATCCTAAAACAAAACACAACACCCAAAGGATGAACCAAACCTTAGAATGAGAACTCAAGCCACTAGACAACTATGGTACCAAACTATCCATCTAAATTTTAATGATCTTCATGATCTCATTGAAGAAAGCAACAACCACTTGGATCCAGCCCAGAAGGACCTGATGCTTTTGGTCGAGCGTATATAAAATTTAAAACAAAAAAAATAAATAAAAATATTTTATCTATGCAAATTAGTTACAAGTCAACACAATATATCTTGCATAGACCTACATACTATAATCCATTTCATTCAAATTTTCCTATTCATAATCCATGAAATAAATCTAGGTAAGTAGCATGAAACCACAAAATACTCTCATTGATTCAAAGTGGGATACTAATGACCCTAATTGTTAATTATAATAGATAATTTTGATGACCTATGTTCAGTTACACAATTGCATGCTTTGATCATTATTTAAATATCCTTGCATTATTCTTGGCAATTCGTATCATACAACCATATTGTTAACAAAGAAAGGGGATATTGTAAAACAAGTTAATCTAAAATGAATTTATCATCCTTGTAATTTTCTAGATTTTATTTAAGTTGAAAATTTTGTTTCTCCACATATTAGAATAGATTAAATATTAAAGGGTTTTAATTAATAAAACTAATCCTTATTACTTCACTTTGACTTCTCAAATAATCCAATTCAAAATTTCACTTCCCTTCTAATTGCTTAAAAAGGAATGTAACATTGTGAACATAACCTAGAACTAATCAGTGCAATCTTTGCAATACATGCAAATGTTTGTTGAAAATGATTCTAATTTCCTTTTCCTTCAAACATATTTCGATTAACTTTTTTTTTATGGGCTAAATCTCTTTGCTATTCCCGAATAATGTCTCTTTGTTATTTTTTAGTTAAATCTTTCTCGTTGATGTTCTTGGGGGATGTCTTGTTGCTACTTCAATATATCTCTCTAAGGAACATCTCGCTACTATTCTCAAGGGATCTCATATTAAGGCTCGAATATGTCTCTCCATGAAATGTCTCATTGTTGTTACTGAGGGATGTCTTACTGCTATTTCAAGTTGTCTCACTACAATGCTTGAAAGTGTCTCTTTGTTGTTTTAAGATATGTATTTATCTGATGCTAAAATATATCTCTTTGTTGTTTGAATGTGTCTCTTTGTTATTCAAATGTATATTTAATAGAGATATTTAAGCTGCTTCTTTGGTTGAATGTTACTCTATTAGCTTCTCCTTGGCTAAATGCTTCTCTGCTAGCTTTTCCTTTGTCAAATGCTTTTATTAGCTTCTCCTTGGTCAAATGCTTCTATTATATTTTCCTTGGTCAAATGCTTTTGTTAGCTTCTCCATAGCCAAATGCTTCTATGATAACTTCTTTGGTTGGTTGTATGCTACTACATTGGGTGTAATGCATACTTTTTGATGATGCGCTTCTAAATGGTATTTTATTGTAATCCATATTGCTTTTCTATGAAGAAATTTTTCTTAACAACAACTATTTATTTCTTATGTTTCCTTGTTTTTCTTAGTAATATGTTGTTGGGTTGGCTACATTTAGCTTCTTAATGGCTCATTTCCTTTATGCTAAAAATATAGAATGTTGTTTTGGTTTTTTATTTATCATAGGTAACTTATGCTTCTTCTTCAATATATGTCTCTTGGACCTTTTTTGTGATGTAGGAAATTTGGGCCTATTCTTTGATGTAGGCCTCATTAACTTCCTTTACTGATGTAGGTCTCTTTCCTCCACTATTGTAGTAAGTGTCTACCTTGAAGAACCTACTTCAAAAAGTAATCCACAACCAAGAATAAAATTATATATAGATATATTTAGTTAACCTAGTTCTTCAATGTAGCATCAGAAGATGCTTTCCTATCATCCGCTTTGTGTTTATTGTTGCTCAAAATGTGTCAAGATCACTTTAGTCTTAACTTGATTTTACTTCTTTATTATTTTCTATTAGAAATCTTACAATGATTTCTTATCTTTCTTTTTTTTATTCTAACTTTTTCTTTGTTCTATAGAAGCTCTATATTGCTTCTTCTTCTTTTCTATGTGCTTGTTGCTTTCTTCTTCTTCTCTTATTTATTCTCCTTTTTAGAATTTTGATACTTCAAATATTTGTACTTAAAAATATTTGATTGCTTCTCAATAATTGTAAGCTAAAGTGATTCTCTATCTCTTTAGGATGCTATGATGCTTCTCAATCTTATGTACTATGATGTTTGAAATATTCTTGAATATCTTAGTGTAGACACCAAAACAGCACCAATCCGATTACGTGACTGCAAACACTGATCGCTTTGACAAACACAGCCCCCAGGGCAGCCCTCAGAGGTTAAACAGTGGTCCTAACCACTTTTATAGCAATTTTGTAAGGTCAAAAGGGCAATTTGGCACATTTAGGCACTTTGCTCAGAATCTGTCTCACCCAGAGACGGATTCAAATCTGTCTCACCCAGAGACGAATTCAAAATTAGAATCTGTCTCACCCAGAGACGGATTCTGAATTCGTAACTGGTAGGGACGAATTCTGAGTTTAACGGGCAAAAGGAAGAATGGTGCCAAGTGGCAGCCCAGGACAGCCAGTTGATGACTCCTGCCTCGCACGCGTGTGTGGGTGGACAGATAGGCCGTTAGAGGACTGTCACAAGGGGGCAATTATGAAAGCCCAAGTCATGGAGGACTCCCCCTCCCTCATGGGAAGACAAGACTGCCACATGGCACCTATGACCAACACATGGCACCTATGCTTCCCTCTCAAAAGAGACCCCATGGGTCTATAAAAGGTGGGACTTTTCTCACCCAAAAGAGATAGGTTGAAGGAGATTTCAAGCAACGAAGTGTTGCCGAGTTGAAGACCCACTTGCATCCCTTTTGGTTCACCTTCCCGCATCCACCAATCTCTTTTGCAAGGGAGGTTGTTGGGTGGCTTTTGGAAGCTTGAACCTGACCCAAATCCAACACATGGACACCTGAACCAACCAATTCGCCGACCCCCCAATCCTAAGAGGTTTTGGGCCCATCCCTAGTGGATTGGCACCGGAATCAAGTGCCAACGGTGGGAGGCCCACTTGGGCACCCCCGCACTTTCTAAGTTTTAGAGCATTCTAGATTACTTTTTCAGGTTGCATTTTGTGTTATCATGTTTGGTTAACTCATAGCTGCAAGTTCATAACTTTTGATCAGATTCTAGTATGTTTTGTGTCGCTTTGTTGTTTCACTAACTTGCAGGTGGCGAGATCAAATTCCCGAGGGTAGAGGCCAAATTGGGAGAATCCGACCATCTGGGTCATCCCAAAATGGCCCCAATTACATAACCCCCTTGTTTGTAGGTGTTTTGCAGGTCTCGGGAATCGACATTGGAGCAGCAGTAGTCGGCTTCTTCAACACAGAAGAATTCGTCCCACCCAGGGACGAATTGCAGTCAGAATTCGTCCTGCCCAGGGACGAATTCCAGTTGAAGGCAGATTGGCCAGCTGTCTCAGTGGCAATGGCCTTCTGGTAACTTTTTCTGTCTTCTATCAAGATTTCAAGCCATTTGGACTCACTGTATTTACTGTTTTAGGCAAATGTTTACATGCATATTTCGTTAATTTTAGAGAACGAACACTTTCCATTTGCGGCAGGTGCTACTGACATCTTGGTTGTTTCTTTGTTCGTAGGAGAAGCAGCAGAGGTGAAGAACTCATCGACATCAGCGGCGGCATCATCTTGGCCCATCCATTTCAATCGTGGGCACGCGGAAAGAGGAACATTAAGTGATTGTAATCAAATTCTTTTAGCGCTCCTAGCCCCTGAAAAGGGAGGAGGCGTCATTGTAATAGAGATCAAGAAATTTTAATGAAAGGGCTGTGTTTTCTCCATTTGCTTGTATCTCGTTTCAATGCGTCTCTTTCATTTCATGCACTTTACATTTCTAGGACTTAAGCGCATTTGATTTTGGTTGCATCGCAATTAGTGTTTCCTTTGCCCGGAATCTCGTGCTTTCAGTGGCGATCACGGTGGGACCTGTCCCATATTTTTAAAATCATAGAAAACTGATCAAAGTTTTGTGTTTGTGCTTGACAGGTACATTTTTTTGTTGCAGACTGCTATTCGTCTCTGACTATTACGAATTCTTAACTGCAATTCGTCTGACCCTGAGATGAATTCAAATTCATCTCTGGGAGGGACGAATTCTGTTCTGCAATTCGTCTCCTAGAGGGACGAATTCCTGCCTGCGGATTTTCAGAGCAAAAATTCAGAAGCAACTGGAGCAGGCAGAGAAGAGGTAGGGATTTTTATAATCTCTGTTAAAATTTCTGTTTCTGTTTCTGTTTCTTTGACTGTTTTCATTTTATCCTGCATTACTTAGGGAAAGTCATTTATGCTTGTTTCATTTTCGTTAAATAAAATGAATCCCACACACATCACGAAACAATTTTAAACCAAGGAGCTGGTCGTAAGACCCCAGCCCTTGAGCAAGACCAACGGTGGGTTCATCACCACCTTGGCTTAGCTTTGCATCCATTTCCCGATTGTCAACTGTTGTTAGGCGTAAATCCTGACGAAAGCGGACCGAGTGTCGTTGGGGTGATTCCCATGCGCGCGAGGATAAGTTTTCTATGGTAGGTGCCATTAACAGGACAATCCCCCTTTCGTACCACCTACGTACCACGTACCTTCTGCTCTCACGTACCTATAGTCTCCCTCTCGTAAGGGCGGGTATATAGAGAGGTTGGTATATCGGCCTGGTTGGTATATTGAAGGGGCGACCGTTTTGGGAGTTATATGAGCCGTCATAATGCATTTAAACGATCTTCAAAACCTACAAAAACAAAACAAAATATCAAAATACACTAAACCAGTTTAGGACACACCAATAATCCTTAAAAGAGATAATCACGAATTGTGTATGCGTGTGTTTATTTCTGCTTAGTGTAGACAAAAAGAAAATCATCATAAAAAAAAAAAAAAGATAAAAATCTGTTTAGATAGCATAGAAGCACCGCAATGGTGTACACCCGCAGCCAAGCCCAATCAAGGGCAGAAGCTCCGAAAGGTACACAAGAAGCAGGCACGAATCACCTTCGCTTCAGTCCCAAGGATTTGGTCATACCGCCTTATCGGTCTAACCTACAAAAGAATCCAATTCAGAATCCTCGGTGGGGTATGCCTATTCAAAGCAGCCCCTTTCGAGAGGACGCCTTACATGTAGACCTTGAGGTAAACAGAGAATCACCCTCTCAGGTTAGACATGAGTGGCCACGGCGCGACGAAGCGCTAGACAGGCACACCATCCATTTGGAGGGACAACGTGGATATGGTATCCCTTCTTTACCTCACATCAGAACAGAGAGACAAAATCTAGAGCGTAGGGTTCTTTACACAAAATGACCTAACTCCGCCTGCCCCCTTCACACCTATGAGAGGGAGCACGAGGAAGATCATCGCATTCCTCAAAGACAACAACATACAATGCGAGAACCTTGCGCTTTCGCACCAGCTGGACATCATGATCACCCCTTGAGGCCAGAACCTCGAGTACAGGCCGCCTACCTCGACAGAGGGAAGCGACCCCTTGAAGTTGTAGATCATCAAAATCAAGGCAAACACATAGGAGGAACATTCGAACCTCCTGAGCAAAATAGGGTAGACCAAATTGACCCGATAGTCGCCCAACATGCCACCCGTCAAGCCCAAATCATGCGGCTTAAACAAAGTCATCGGGAGATAGAGTATCAACACCGCTTGGATAGAGAGCGCATGCAACGCGAAGCGGATGAGCTACGCTATAAACTACCCGAGAGGGAGCCAACCCCTCGCATTCAAAGAGCCGAACAATATGTGAGACATAATCCGTTGGTGCAGGACAGGTCTCCACGACCTCGTCAAGCTTTGCCTCCAAGACCTCATGGATTCGAGAGGGAGGCAACTCCCCGAAACAATGATGGATACCTTCAGCGAGGGCTTGATCAGGGTCATAGGTTTCGCCCAGAGACTCCTCAAGAATTTTACGAGGAGTATGAACCAGAAGAGGAATATGTTGAAACTCCCCATCAAGGCAGGAGGGATGCCATTCGGCCACCCCTCCATAGGCCTCCAGTTTATCATAACTTACAACGAGAGAGAACAAGAGAGGAAGAAATAAAATCTTCCGATGCATACCAAGCGCTATTGGAGCGTTTGGAGTCTATGGAAACAAAAGCTGCTGGGCATCAAAAACCCACATTACGTCAACTCCGCAGTAATCCGGTGCATCCCTCAGTGCCTACACCTCTTTACCCCGAGCACTTCAAGTTGCCTCAATTGGCAGTTTTTAAAGGTGAAGAGGACGCACAAGAACACGTTACAAGATTTTTAAGCCAATGCTTCGGCATCCAAGATAATGATGCATTGTTGCTTAGAACATTCATAACCACATTCACAGGCCCTACCTCGGATTGGTTCACACAACTACCCAAACACAGCATAAGCAACTTAGATCAATTAGTAGATGCGTTTCTTGAACGCTTTGCCTTCAACACAAGGAAGAAGGCATCACTGAGTGATCTGGCGAGCCTCAAACAATTTAAGGAGGAAACAATGGCAGCATATGGGAATCGATGGAGGGCTTTGCTTTCTAAGCTACCCTACCGTCCCCCTATGTCTGATCTCACGCAGATGTTCGCAAAAAGTTGCTTAAAATCAATCTCTGGTCTATTGTTGCTGTGGCAATACGACAGCTTAGAAGAATCTTTGGCGCAAGCCAGAGTCATAGAAGAGATTAAAATAGGTGAAGGCGCAATCGCTAAGCCTAAAAAGAAAGAGTGGAATAAAACCACTAAAATCGGGACAACGCAACCACAACACGCTGCAGTCAACCAAGTTGCGATAAATGTTCCCGCACCTGTGCAAGAAACGCAGCCCCAAAAGGCTAATTACCAGGCAGTGCCTCCTGCTTATGAAAGAGATAATAGAAGACAGGAGCAGAATTACCCGCGTCGCCCTAGATGACATTTCACCCCATATGCGGAGTCTAGGGATTCCTTATTTGACCGCTTGTCAGCGGCAAATTTAGTCACTCTGCCAGAAATTCAAACTATAGACCCTAACATTCCCAAGCCTAGGGGGTACAGAGAAGAATTGTATTGTAGATTCCATAGGCGCGAGAGGACATGACTTGAATGGGTGCTGGAAATTCAAAGAACTAGTCCAGGATTTGATCGACAACAGAACATTGGTCGTGGACAACCCCATCGCACCAAACAACCAACAAATGGGGGTATTCAAGGACCCCTTGCCTACCCACGAGGCACAGACTAAACCACTCCAGATTAACGAGGTGCGACAGGATCTTCCCATGCAGGGATTTGTGGGAATGATTAGCATAGTAACAAGGAATAGAAGGTACCCAGCAGTTGCCCCCGAGGTAGCTACGAGGGAAGTTCCGACAACATCACAGCCTCAACAACGCCCAACGCAGTTGCCTCCGCCTAGACCCGAGGTCACAATACGAACCAAACTCACGCAGAGTTTGCAGACCACATCGGCTAGGCTGTCCATTTACGAGCTTATTCAACAGTCAGCACCCCATAGGGAAGCTCTTATGGAAATTTTAAAAGCCATTGAATTACAGCCCCACGAAGTAAATTCTTTCAACAACTTCGTAGGACATGTGAAACGATGTACGGAGCCGGTCATCACATTCAGAGAAGATGAGGTCAAAACGATATCGAATGACATGGCAGATCCACCCCTACACGTCATCGCGCGGGTCAACGGGATTCCGTACAAGAGAGTGCTGATAGATACTGGCTCGTCCAGTAACATCATTACCACTGCAGCCTTAAAACATTTGAAGCTGCCAGCCTCTCACATCACAGCCTCCACGTACACACTGCGAGCTTTTAACGATACAATATGCTCGACGATCGGCACAGTTGTTCTACCTATCCAGGTAGGACAAAAGTCAATACCTACACTGTGCCATGTGCTGGAAGGCGAAATGGCTTATAATATACTGCTAGGGCGGCCTTGGATCAGGGACATGAAGTGTGTCCCTTCGATCGCCCACCAGTGCTTGAAGTATGCTTATGAAGGAGAGATCCATGTAGTCCCAATGGACTTAGAGCCCTTCAAGTATTGCAATGCAGTACAATTCATGCCTCAATCGACCCTCCCTTCAACACATTTGGATTTCCAGTTAAATCCATCTAAACAGGGTCCAATACCGTAGGCATCACTGGTGACCAACAAGGCAAAATCCCAGCCAGGTGAGACTTCATCACCTGCTCCTTCATCATCAACGCCACCTATCACGGCCCAACAGAAGGACAAGGGAAAATAGATCATGGAAGAGGTTAAGCCTCTAGAAGAGGGGTTGCCCACAGTTTCAACAATATCAATAGAGGAAACACCCAACACAACAGAAACCAAGACTCCTGAACCACCAAAAATGGAATGGACTCAGGAAGGACTACCGTTTCCTCCCACCCAATCATCAACAATCATTGTTGAAATGGCCAGTATGGGCCTAGGGGAGTACTTAGTGCAAAATGTTGTTGCAACCCCTACATTGGAGTCAGTACAGGACATGGGAAGACCTCGCCTTCCCATAGGGACAATTGTTCCTCTAGGCTACCCACCAAACCAGACAAATTTTGTGTATGGGGGCCTTGATCATGGTCTTGAAACATGCCAGCAAAAGGAAGCAGACGAGGAACCTTTTGTTGAAAACATCAACTATCTGTCAAACCTAGATTTTGCCCTAAAATATCTCGACCAATGCAATTGGCATGGATACGGGCTAGGCAGATATGAGCAAGGGATGCGGGTCCTTTGCCAACCAAGATATCAGATGCCATATGAGGTTCAACCATCCACTGTCGTTAGACATCTTGGTTGAAAATATGCAAGGCCTAGAAATAGGCAACAAGGGGGGATTGGCATTAGACCCTTATGCCAATCCAAATATAGAATACACATTGGGAGACTACCTCCCATGGTCAACAAACACCCCTGGAAACAACAGTAATCCCTCTCCTTTGCTAGAGAGAGGCGAAAGTTCGGACAATGGTCCTCAAAGAGAAAACCAACGGCTGCCGGACATCTTTCTGAAGTTGTTCCCCTTAGAGATTCCGGATGAAACAACACAAGCATCAAGAGAATCAGGTCCCTCCACCAAGAGTGGAACAACCACAATGGGACCGGATTAACTTACTGGAACAAGGAGGATCCTCAACGTCGCAATCAACGATTCGTTGCCAAAGAGGATGAACAATTTTGGATCTATGAAAGCGATTCAGAAGATGAGACTGAGATGGACTATCTCGGACATGCGCGAAGACATCACCGCGCTTTAACTCATGAAGATCTAATGGGACAGATGGGCATACTGTTGGGGCATGAATGGCAAGTAGACCCAGCGAGGTGGGACCAAGTGTTAGACCCATGGCTCCAAATTCAAGATGAGCATCGTCCACCTCGAGATCCCATCATGACAGCAGTGCCGAGGGAAGACCCCGCCCTCCTTTTCACAAAATTTGCACCTAGGGAAGATCCATTCGTGCCCGTTCCCGTAGAGCCAGATCCAGAGTATAGGGAGAATCTAGAAGAATCAAGTAATCACACCCGTGGTTCTGGAGACCAAATTCATTCCATCCACATGATCTCCATTGATTTGACCGCACCCATCCGCAATCCGGCCGATCCATCACGGTCATTGCATCTAGACATAGATGCCATCGACTGGGATCGCATCAATTCACCATTATCACCATCAGAGTACTGGCCTTTCGATGAAATACTTCATTTTACCCCAAGGACAACTCAGGATGTCTTTCAAGCTGAAGAGGGACCCGAGGTTCCAAACGCAGATCTAAACTCAGCTAATGATATCCATTTGATCCCAACTCCACATCAGTTAGAGGACGGATCCCACATGTCAGTCGAGGAGACGACTGACGTAGATATCGGCACAGATACAAAGAATCCACAAATTATCAAGCTGGGGGTAAGCTTATCCCCTGAAGAGCAAGCCGATTACATTGCCCTTCTCAAAGAGAAGAAGGAAGTTTTTGCATGGTCGTACAAGGATATGCCAGGACTAGACCCGCAGCTAGTCATGCATAATTTAACGCTTGATCCGACAATCAAGCCTGTAAAGCAAAAACTACGCAAGATGCACCCAACAGTGGCCTTGATGGTCAAAGATGAATTACAAAAGCTGTTGGACGCACAATTTGTCATCTACGTGGATTATCCGCCATGGTTGTCCAACATGGTTCCCGTCAAGAAGCCCGACGGGAGGATTCGCATATGCACCGATTTTTGAGACTTAAACAAAGCGAGTCCTAAGGATGATTTTCCCTTGCCGAGCATCGATGCATTGGTAGACGCTACAGCAGGTCACGAAATGCTTTCCCTAATGGATGGTTTCTCAGGATACAATCAAATTCGTATCAATCCTGAGGACCAACTAAAAACGGCATTCACAATGCCTTGGGGGACATTTTGTTATAAGGTCATGCATTTTGGCCTTAAAAACGCTGGCGCTACATACCAACGTGCCATGACGTATATCTTCCACGATTACATGCACAAAACTTTGGAAGATTACATGGATGATTTGTTAGCCAAGTCTCTCTTGCGTTCAAATCACATCAATGACTTAAGCAAGATTCTCGATCGCCTCATAGAGCATAAGGTCAGACTGAACCCCAAGAAGTGCGTTTTTGGCGTCACATCTGGAAAACTCTTGGGTTTTATAGTCTCAAAGCGAGGCATCGAAGTGGACCCAAACAAAGTCAAGGCAATCCTTGAAATGGCTCCCCCAACCACTATCAAGCAGCTCAAAAGTCTGCAAGGAAAGGTCGCGTCGATTAAACGCTTCATAGCACAATTATCTGACAAATGCCGACCCATGAACAAATTATTGCACAAGGGGGTCACATTTCATTGGGATGACGAGTGCCAGTCAGCCTTTGACGAAATCAAACAATACTTGGCTTCGCCGCCGGTGTTGGCACCACCTAGACCAGGAGTGCCATTCTACTTATACATCTCGGCCTGCGAGGTGGCATTGGGTGCCATGCTAGCCCGGAAGAATGAACTCCACAAAGAACGAGGCTACTTACTATCTTAGCCGCACCCCGGTCGATTACGAACTTAACTATGCATACGTTGAGAAACTCCGCTTGGCGGTGGTGTTTGCTACCAAAAAGCTACGCCACTACATGCTGAGCAACACTACGTATGTTGTGTCTAAGGAGAATCCATTGCGATACATGATGAGTCGTACTTATCATAGTAGTCGCACGGCGAAATGGATCATGTTGTTGACGGAATTTGACATTGAATTCATCGGACAAAAATCTATCAAAGGACAAGTCATAGCCGATCAACTAGCAGAGGCTCCTCTTGAAGACGATCAGCCTTTGGTAATAGAACTACCCGATGAGGGGGTCTTCCATGTCTCAGAATCGCTATATTCTGATGAGCCTGAGTCACAGGCCGACATAACCCTGTTCTTCGATGGTTCTAAGTGTGAGCAAGGTGGTGGCGCAGGAATTGTATTCTTCACACCGCAGGGCGCTCCAATGCCCCTGTCATTTAAATTAAACTTCCAATGCACCAACAATAATGCAGAATATGAAGCCTTGCTCCTAGGTCTTCAGACAACAATCGCCATGAACATCAAAAGACTGAACATCTTTGGTGATTCGACTGTTAATCGTCAATCAAGTCAAAGGGGTATATCAATGCAAATGCCCAGTCCTGAAGGCCTACAAAGCCCTCATGGACAAATTCTTGGAAAAACTTGAATGGTATGACATCGAGGCACTCCCTCGATCATCGAATCATTTTGCGGACACAATGGCCTCCCTGGGGTCACTAATTCCACAAGACCTTTCCGGTGATATGACAACCATTCAAGTCAAAACATTATCGCAATCCACGATGGAGCGTGCAAGCTCAGATTTGACGCCAAGAATTCAAATGATCCAGATTGAACCATCCTCGGATAAGTTCTTTCGAATCCGAGATCGTCTGAAACGTGCCAACTGGGGGTCCTTGTTTTCCCCTACTCCCATTAATAGCAACACAACGCTATTTTTACAAGTTTTATCCCAATCAGCATTTGTTAGGGAAGAACTTCAAAAGGGATTGGCGGTTCATACTGTCGAGGTTTCTGATCAACAGGACTGGTATTTACCCATAAGAGATTACCTCAAATTAGGTAATCTTCCCTTTGGATTGACGCACGCCGCAAAACGAACATTCAAGCAGAAAGCGGCTAAGTATGTCTTGATAGGAGACATTTTGTATCGTCGAAGCTATGACAGAATTCTTCTTCACTGTTTGGACCAGCAAGAGTCTACTTGGGCAGTCGCCCAAGCGCACGATGGTACATGTGGTGGCCACTTCAGTGGTATGGCCATTGCAAAGCGCATTCTTCGCATAGGCTATTATTGGCCATCTTTAGAGCGAGATTGTTGCGAGTATGTCAAGAAGTGCGTGAAGTGTCAACATCATGCCAATTTGATGCACGTACCTTCCCAGGCCCTACAGACAGTCCAGTCTGCTTGGCCATTTTCGCAGTGGGGCCTCGATCTAATCGAAAAGATCTCCCCTACATCGTCAGGCCATCACACGTTTATCATAACGACCACAGAATATTTTACCAAATGGGTGGAAGCAATTCCGTTAACCTCAATGAAAGGACCCCGCATTGTGGAGTTCATCTTGCATAACATCATATGTCATTTTGGTATTCCATCCAAAATAATCTCAGATAATGGGCCATCATTCAAGAACAAAGACGTGCGTGCTTTGACCATAAAGCACAAAATTCAGCACAGCTTTTCAACGCCCTATTATCCACAAGCAAACGGGCAAGTAGAGGCATCAAACAAAACACTAGTCGCCATCCTTAAAAATACAGTCACAGACAGTCATAAGGATTGGCACATACAAATCCCACTTGCCCTTTGGGCTTATCGCACTAGCATTCGGACGCCCACTGGGGCAACTCCGTTTTCGCTCGTGTATGGCTCAGAGGCAGTAATGCCTCTCGAGTTGGAAATTCCTTCCCTCCGCATATCAATGCAGGAGTTCATCGATGATAACATTGTGCGGTAGGCCCGGTTAGACCAACTTACGTTGCTTGACGAACAACGCGTTAATGCTCTTGAGCACTTACGTATCTATCAAGAGCGACTTAAAAGGGCTTACAACAAGAAAGTTCACCTAAGGGACTTTCGGGTTGGTGATTTGGTTTTGAAGGAAAACCAACAGAACTCAAATTTGTCGTCCCACATGAGGGAAAAATTCGTGGCAAATTGGTTAGGTCCATATGTCATTGATAGCATAATAGGACCCGAGACATACCGGCTAGCTTCTCTTGATGGTATCAAGGAAACAAAACCCTTGAATATCAGTCATTTGCAACCATTCCACATCTAAGAAAGCCATATCCTCAAAAAGCTCCAAGGATTATCGCAATCACTTGGTCACCACAAAAAGCTCCAAGGATTATCACAATCACTTGGTCAATCCAAAAGCTCCAAGGATTATCGCAATCACTTGGTCAAAACAAAAAGCTCCAAGGATTATCGCAATCACTTGGTCACCACAAAAAGCTCCAAGGATTATCACAATCACTTGGTCAATCCAAAAGCTCCAAGGATTATCGCAATCACTTGGTCAATCCAAAAAGCTCCAAGGATTATCGCAATCTCTTGGTCACCCAAAAAGCTCCAAGGATTATCGCAATCTCTTGGTCACCCAAAAAGCTCCAAGAATTATCGCAATCTCTTGGTCACACAAAAAGCTCCAAGGATTATCGCAATCTCTTGGTCACCCAAAAAGCTCCAAGGATTATCGCAATCTCTTGGTCACCCAAAAAGCTCCAAGGATTATCGCAATCACTTGGTCATCCCAAAATCTCCAAGGATTATCACAATCTCTTGGTCACCCAAAAAGCTCCAAGGATTATCACAATCTCTTGGTCACCCAAAAAGCTCCAAGAATTATCGCAATCTCTTGGTCACACAAAAATCTCCAAGGATTATCGCAATCTCTTGGTCACCCAAAAAGCTCCAAGGATTATCACAAATTCTTGGTCACCCAAAAAGCTCCAAGGATTTTTGCAATTTCTTGGTCAAAACCTAAAAATCTCCAAGGATTATCGCAATCACTTGGTCACCAAAAGGCTCCAATGATGTCCACAACCACTTGGTCAAAAATAAAAAACAATCAAAAACAACAAAAATTTGCATCTCATTTCTAGGTATAATCAAATTCATCAATCGAAATCTCTTCTCACACTTCATATTCATATTCACAAAAATCAATCCATCAAAAATACAAAAATATGTAGTTGCATTAGCATTACATCCATACATTGCATATTTGTGGTCGTATAGGTCAAAGGCACCATAGGCTGAAATTGCTCTGATAGACCATCTTGTTCCACACTTGTTCCATTTTACAAAAACAACAAAAACACCATGCATTGCTTTTTACCACACTACAGTCAGTGGTCTTTTAATGTATCAAAAGCTTTCGTGATTCAGTCATCATTTTACTCTTTAGCCATGTAATGTATCAAGTCGAACAAATTTTACGAAGGTAGAGTCATACTTGAAATACACCTTGTTACGTAACATCCCAACACAAATTAAAACACTAAAAATTCCCAAGTTGTGTGAACGAAAGATGAAACCTGCACAATAATCTAGGTCACCATAAGCGAAACGGTTATATTGCTCATCCCCCTGTGCGAATGACCCAAAGAATGCTGAGAGTGGGCAAAAGGACAAGCATCCTCCCTACACAATTCCTTAAGAATCCCTAAATTCTCAATAGTTGCAAAACATCAAAAATTTGCAACATGTCAAAACTCAAATACTTGACATCTTACAGTTAGTATTCGTCCCTGGGTGAGACGAATCCCAGTTAGTATTCGTCCCTGGGTGATACGAATACTGAGCAAAGTGTCTAAATGTACCAAATTGCCTCTTGACCTTACAAAATTGCTATGAAAGTGGTTAGGACCACTGTTTGACCTCCGAGGGCTGCCCCAGGGGGCTGTGTTTGTCAAAGCGATCAGTGTTTGCAGTCACATAATCAGATTGGTGCTGTTTTGGTGTCTCTGAGATGCCCCTTTTTGGGATGCGTTGTGCATAGCGCAGCGCCAAGCAAAAATAGATAACCAAAGCACTAATTATTAGGGTTTCTTGGTAACCTAACCAACTTTTGATGCCCCAAGCATGGAAAGGGCATGCATTCTTGAATCCTTGCTTTTGACGAGCTAGGGAGTTTGATTTCAAGTGTTAACCTATTTTGGTGAGGTGTGACTTGAGCTTGGACATTGATCAGTCATGATTAGGCAAAGGGCACAACCTTTTATCCTCAGGGGAACCTTGTGTTCATGATTCACGAAATGCCAAGTTTTTGATTGATTCATGATTTTGTGTTGCGTTTTTTTGTTGTTTTTATTGTTTTTTTTGTGACATCATTTGGGGATTAAATTATCAGAAATTCGTCTTCCCGTGGAGCAGTCCGGCTATGGTAGCCTTCTTAGGGAGTAGGATAGTGATAATTTGTTACTCCAATGTATATTTTGTATGTGCTGGATGTCAGGTGCAGTAGCACTCCTATCGGGAAAATTTATTGTCTGTTTTTAGTGCATTTTTTATCATTTTTTTGATGTTTTTGAAGTTTTGGCCTGAATTCGTCCCTGGGTGGGATGAATTCCAACTGTAGAATTCGTCCCTAGGTGGGACGAGCGCTAACCAGAGTGCTCATCCCAGTCAAGGACGAATTCCAGCTGATAGGTCTATTTAAGGGCCAAAACTTGAATTTGGGCTCATTTGTGTCATTTTTTTTCTTGCGATTTTGGAGCTTCGGGAGGAGGAGGTAATTCTGCGAAGCGAAGTGCTGCTGGAATTCTCTCTGCCATCATGAGTGCACAAACTGGTTCGAGCAGTGGAGCCGAGGCGAAACCTGTAAGTGTCTCCTAGAGTTTATTTTTGATTAAATTTGCACTTGTTTTATTTAATTGTTTTTGTGATGTTGTTTTCAAAATGTGTTTTAAAACTTAAATCATGGAACTGGATTGAAGACAACTACTTGAATTTTCTTTTTATGCTGTACAGTTCTTTTCCATGATTTTTAATTTTTTTTTGTTGAATTGTTTTCTTTTGCGGGTTAGGAGCCGGTACCGTGTACCTGCTGCTTTTACTGAGGCACGAGGTGCACTGACTGATGATGATTGGGAATGGCTTGATGCCCTTAGGCTCAAGTAGGTGTCTCGACTGGAGCCTGTGGTCCCATATCAGGCCTATCTGATGGCCCTGATCAAACTTTGGGATCCACGGACCAACATGTTCCATCTCCCGATAGGGGAGATGACTGTGACTTTGGAGGATGTCTATCGGTTGCTTCGGATTCCGATAGATGGACTTCCCATTAGGTCATCGCCGCGTGATCAGCGGACTACTGTACTTACGAGATGCTTTGGGCATGGGGGGCGGTTGGGTGTAACGAACCCAGTGGAGACAGCCGAGGTGGACTGCTAGGCTGGCAAGATTTTGGTTGGCTAGTGGCAGGAGATGGGGGTGTTAGGAGTGAGGCACGCATTCTTGATGGGCCTCATTTCTAACATGCTTCTACCTGATTCGTCAGGCGCGAGGTTCCCATGGAACCTGCTAGATTTGGTGTGGCAGTTGGTAGAGTGCCTGATAGGGGCACCGCTGATTTTGAGATGGGGACAAACACTATTGGCACAGGTCTACAGAGAGTTGTATGGGGTCCACTGTCGGCGACGAAGAGGGGTCACTGCAGTTATCTCGCTGCAGATCTTGGGGTTGGCAGCATATAGCAGTTGAGAGGCCAACCGGGTTACCATGGACGACTCGGGTGGTGATGGATGATGTGGAGATAGGCTATGTAGTTTTGTGGCGGCGGTCTGTGAAGCAGGGGCAGATTCGGCGATGGGCAGGTGCTGTAGAGCATTATACTGATGCCTTCTCTCGGCTCACTCTAGGGGAGGTGGTTTTGCGCCCTTATCGGGACTGTCCAGCTTGGTCAGAGGCTGGAGAGTGGCTCCAACGGGTATGCAGGGAGCGGTGGTTGATTGGGCGACACGGGACCGAGCATGAGTTTTTCTCATATAGTCGAGTTACACGACAGTTTGGGGTGCGCCAGGGGTTTCCTGGTGAGCCCGTGGTCTATCGGCGCTGGGGTGATGAGAGGGCTCTAGATCCATCGATCACCGTGCCATTGGGCGAGGAGTCAGATGCGGTGATTGACATCCCGGACGTAGATGACGTCGGGACTACCACTGAGTATGATTCGTGGTGGGTGCTACGGCGATGGAGAGGCGGCAGTGGAGGGTGGTGAGGCAGCAGGGGATGATTGGGGAGGTCCATTGGATGATGCGGACATGGTGGATGTGGGGAATGAGGATGTTGATTTTGGTGCTTCGGATCATCCGGACATGCAGGATGTGGAGGAGCAGTGGGATCCAGAGCAGGCTACTATTCCAGAGGGTCATGTTCATCTGGCAGATACAGAGGAGATGGAGTCTGAGGTATGCGCTGAGATTGTGTGACTGAAAGAGCTGCTGTGGATACGGGATCTGGAGCTGGGGGGCGCATTGCAGGAGAGGGATCTTTTGCGGGCCCAGCTAGCAGAGCGAGATAGAGTTATGGCACAGCGCGATGATGCAGTGTCTTACTATCATCGACAAGAGGCAGAGTGGTGTTGGCACCGGATAGACTTGGAGAGGGAGGTCATCTGCCTTGGTGGGCGGCTACCTAAACCCTCGGTCAGTGGATCTTCGCGACGGATGAGGGATAGTGTGACTGAGCAGTCAGCATCATCTCATCACCGATGATTAGATGAGGGAGGCAGTAGCAGGCATGATGCGGGGGCTAGCAGTAGCTTCCCTACAGGGTCCCATAGGACCCACACCACGGGGAGTAGTTCTCGTCGCATCGATCCTGCATGATCATGGTGGTCGACGCTTTAGGTTGGGTTTTTGGATATTTTTGCGGGGTCAGAGGACCAATTTTGTAGCCTGCGGGCATTTTTTGACGATATATATATATATACCGGTTTTATTTTGGTTGTTTACATGTGATGATTTGATGTTTGTTATGCATGATGGCTAATGACTATGAATGTATGAATGTTTATTTATTTTGATGAATGCATATGTTATGATGAATGCAAATGTTTTTGATTTCTATGTGATATGCAAAGTGAAATGGATGAATGATATTTGTGGTGATTGGTTATGGCACCATAGGCTCTTTAAGACGCTCTTTATTTCATTTTTTTAGGCGATTATTATGATGTATGACTCTGTGTACATGTGGTTTTTCTTTTTGTATTTTTTTTTTTGATGGTATTGTAAGGGTGAAAAGTAGCGCAGTTGGTTTAGAAATGTAGCTAAGTTTTTCTGAGACTCAGACGGTTTTAACTCACTAGCCACGACTGTACTTTGTATTACAAGACTTTTGAACAAGGTATGAATCAGACTTGTTTTTGACCCAAGTATTTCACATCCCCGTGTGTGCGATTGAGTTCATTTATGTGGTATTCATCAGGATACCGCCAGTGCCATATGGGCTTTCAACCGAACCTATACTGAGGATCACCTAATTAGCTCCACTAACTCCTTTGTTGTATTTAGTCAGATTAATCTACGGTGTTATCCAAGATGCCATAAGCTAGCTCATCCACATGCAAACATTGATCTGTACGCAAGTTAATGTGACAGATATATCATCATGCGAGAGGTTTACTGCCAGTTATCGATAGGCTATCAACCAAATCGGTACTATGGCTTGCCTTATGACCTTTTAGAATGCTGAGAGTTCAAGGGATTCAAGTTCCACTCCCTTCTTTTCTTCAATTGTATTGGGATACTTGCTCGTTTGTAGTGATAAGATCACTGTTTATTTTGATTTGTTTTTCTTTTGAGCAAGGGATTGGGGATATGGAGTGATGAAAATCACTATCGTTTGTGCCTTTGATTTTTGACATTTTGCAAATTTTTTGATGTTTTGCAATTATTGAGTACTAGGGATTCTTAAGGAATTGGGTAGGGAGGATGCTTGTACTTTTGCCAACTCTCAGCATTCTTGGGGTCATTCACACAGAGGGATAAGCAAGATAACCGTTTCGCTTTTGGTGACTTGGATTACTGTGTAGGTTTCATATTTCGTTCACACAACTTAGGAATTGTTTTATGTGTTTTAATTTGTGTTGGGATGTTATGTAACAAGGCGTATTTCAAGTGTAACTCTACCTTCGTAAAATCTGTCTGACTCGGTACATGACGTAGCTAAAAAGCAAAATGATGACTGAATCATGAAAACTCTTGATACATTAAAAGACCACTGACTCTAGTGTGGTAAAAGCACTGCATGGTGTTTTTGTTGTTTTTGTAAAATGGAACAGTGTGGAGCAAGATGGACTTAGTAGGGCAATTACAGCCTATGGTGCCTTTGACCTATACGACCACAAATATGCAATGTATGGATGCAATGCTTAATGCAGCTACATATTTTTGTATTTTTGATGGATCGATTTTTTTGTGAATATGAATATGAGGTGCGAGAAGAGCTCTCGATTGATGAATTTGAGTATGCCTAGATATGAGATGCAAATTTTGGTTGTTTTTGATTATTTTTTATTTTGACCAAGTGATTGTGGACATCCTTGGAGCATTTTGGTGACCAAGTGATTGCGATAATCCTTGGAGCTTTTTGGTTGACCAAGTGATTGCGATGATCCTTGGAGCTTTTTGGGTGACCAAGTGATTGCGATAATCCTTGGAGCTTTTGGGGTTTTGACCAAGTGATTGCGATGATCCTTGGAGCTTTTTGGGTTTTGACCAAGTGATTGCAACAA